>PVJC01037547.1:0-17160 GCA_004026665.1 Murina feae | reverse complement strand
AAGTTGGGGGTGGGGGGAGCACAGTTTTTTAATCTTGGGGAGAGGAAAAAGGGGAAGAGTATTAAACCGCCTTGCTTGCTTACAAAGCATAGGAAGACTAAAATCTTTTCAGTCCATTTTCTGGAGAAGAGCAACCAAAATTCTGAGAGAATGGTTCATAGGATCTTGTGATCAGTATTTCCATCAGCAGTACATGGCGGGAATGGTGGAAAGGAACAAAGCACAAGAAACTTTACTTCAATTTAACTTGAAATTTTAATATATATTTTTTATTATTGATTTCAGAGAGGAAGGAAGAGTGAAAAAGATAGAAATAACCATGTTGAGAGAGAATCATTGATTGTCTGCCTCTTGCACGTGGCCCACTGGGGATCAACCACGACATGTGCCCTGACCAAGAATCCAACCATAACCTCCCGTTTCATAGGCCTCTACCACTAGGCCAAGTTGGCTGGGCGAGATTTCTTAATCTTCCCAACATTTTCGGGATTGTCTTTCTAGCTAAGTCTTCCCTTTAGGGAATGTTAATAAACAGGAAAACGACTTTTCAGGAAACAAAGGGAAGGGTTGGGTTTATAAACACCAGTGAATGTGCTCCAGGTCCTACATCATCACCCATACTATTCAGCCACCATTTGTCAGGATAATGTTTCAAAGGAGTGAGTTTGGGAGTGGGGGAGAAAAATTAGGCCACAGAAAGGAGGCAGAATCCTGGAGCACTGCTTCTTAGAAAGTCCTGATTTGTATCGTAAGTCTTATTGTATGACATGAATGTGTATGAGATATGCACAATGGTTTGCATGGAAGAGGCAAGAGTTAAGTGGTTGACTTCCCACAATATCAGGTTTGAATGGAAAGATTTACTACCATGAAAAATTTGGGTGTGACTGTGAGCCACCATTTAAACTTCCTACCTCTGCTTAAGGCTGGGGAGAGGCTGTTTAAGTGGGTTTTCTTTTTTTTTTCTTAGAATAAGAGTGTTTGGTTTTTTTGTTTTTTGTTGTTTTTAATATAATTTGATTTTTTACAGAGGAAGGGAGAGGGATAAAGAGTTAGAAACATCGATGAGGGAGAAACATCGATCAGCTGCCTCCTGCACACTCCCCACTGGGGATGTGCCCACAACCAAGGTACATGCCCTTGACCGGAATCGAACCTGGGACCCTTCAGTCCGCAGGCCGACGCTCTATCCACTGAGCCAAACCGGTTAGGGCTTAAGTAGGTTTTCTTTGGCTATTTCACCAGAGTGATTCTCTTCCTAGAAACATTTAGTGGATTTACAGTTACAAAGTTGAACTGCTGAAACATGTTGATTTATTAATGCTTTATGTCCTCTTATTCACACAAACGAAAATGACATAACCTCCAATACCTACTTTCTGTCCCATAATTTTCCTCTTGGAATTATATACTTAGCTACTTTTGACATTGTGAAAAAATATAAAATTCAGAACTAACAAAAGCAAGAAAAAGAAAAATTAACTGTGTAGGGTTCTTGACTAGCACAGTAGGTAACGCAGGGGGTAGAAGGAATCCAACACCTGAGAAACCTCTGTTGTCCATGTTCACCTGTTTAAGAGCAGGCCTAGTGTGAGCCTGAGACTAGTGACTTGGGGGTAATTCAGTTTACCCTAATGGATCTTACATTTCTTTTCTTTCAGCTGAGCCTCAAGCTGTCTCAGAAGGACTAGCACAGAACCTTAGTAACTTGACTCTCAACCCTAGTACCGAGTTACCTTCTCTTCCACCAAACCATTCACCCCAACAGCAGGACACGGGCCACGATGACGATGACGATGACGACGACGACGACGACGACGACGACGACGACTTGAAGGCGTCTGGACTGGGGCTGAATCAAGGCATGCTGTACACGAGGAGACGTGGAGCAAGGACGGTGGCGAGCGTCCAGAAAGAAATGAAGGAAATGAAAGAAAGGATTCGATTGATGATGATAAGAAGGGTGGATGCTATTAAATATCGCACCTTGTATCTGGTGAGTTTAGTGATCTGGGCCTATAGTTCTCTCAGCATCCAGGTGGGGATGCTCATAATGTAAATATTATTTTTTTAAGAGCTATTTTAGACTCACAGCAAAATCGAGCAGAAAATGCAGAATTCCTATGTACCTTCTGACCTCACACACTCATAGCCTCCTCCACCATCAGCAGCCCACACCAGAGTGGCACAGTGTTGGTTATAGGTGATGAATCTACATTGAGGCATTATCATCCCCTAAAAATAGTTTATATTAAGGTTCACACTTTTGGTGTATGTTTACTTTTCCGTATGTTGTTACAAACTGGATGCTCACACCAATACTGGGTGGTAATGGACAAACCCCTGATTGACAACCAGCAGCTGTTACCCTTACAAAATGGCCCAAGCTCTGGTCTTCTTTGGTGCATTTCAATTCTGCCTCCTCCCCACCACCACAAAAGTCTTGTTTTTTAACCTTTTAGTGTACCTTATTCCAAATGCTATTTTTTAAAATATATTTTTATTGATTTCTGAGAGGAAGGGAGAGGGAGAGGAATAGACACATCAATGATGAGAGAGAATCATTGATCGGCTGTCTCCTGCACACCCCCTACTGGGGATTGAGCCCGAATCTGGGCATGTGCCTTCGACTGGAATCAAACCTGGGAATTTTCAGTGTGCAGGCTGATGTTCTATCCACTGAGCCAAACCGGCTAGGTCCAAATGCTATTTAGATTTGAGGGTGCAATCGATCCTTTCTTTATTCATAACACAATTAATCCATTTCTTTTTCTTTTTCAGAATAAACCAGGATTTAAATGTGGCTGTAGTCATTGCCTAGCACATCCAGATCCTCTTGATTGTATTATTGTCAATTATGGCATGTAGCCATTTTAGATATACACCTTATTCTTGTACTTATTGAAGTAACATTTTTTGATGTCCTATTTCAATTTTCAGTAGCAAATGTGTGTATAGGGCATCTTTAATAAACTTAAAGCATATCTGAGACATGTTTATTCTTGTTCATTGATTGAGTTTATTGGGGTGACATGAAATTATATAGTTTTCTGGTATGCAGTTGTATGATACATCATCTGTATACTATATTGTGTGTTTGATAAGAAGCTATGAAAATTTCAGGACACATGGAATAAGGAAACTTAGACCTATAGTTAAAGAGCTGTTTGCAGCCACCTAGTAAGTCCCATCTTCCCTGAAGCAAAGACACTTAAGGGTAAATGGTTTTCACTTCTCCTCCCTTACCAGAGGGTAAATAGCTTAAATCACCCTAAGTCAGGGGGGCAGATAATAGAAATCCAATTAAGAGAATAAATCTCATTTTGGTTCATCAGCATAAAGCTAGTGAATATTCTATTTCTACCCATAAGACCTCCCCTAAATACCCTTTCAAATCCCTGGAAAAAAAGCCTGCAGACACCTTGCTCATGCCATTCTCTTTCCCCTCTATTCACCACAGCCGTGGGAACATTTCCTGTAACCTCTAAGGGACCCCAGGAGACTTGCAACCAGGGGAGCGATGGGCAGCAGCACCTCATCCTGAGTCAAACCCCCTGATCCTGTCTCCAAGGTCCCCCTTTCCTCCCATTTCTCTGACTTCTCAGAAAGCCAAAGCAGCCCAGCCTAGGCTCTCCTGCTGGTTCTTTATGCCTTTATGCCTTTCTTTGTTAGGTTTTTGATGAGGTTGGTAAATTCTTGCTTGCTTTTCTACACTTTTGTCACTTAATAGAAATCTTTCCCTCAAGAAAACAAAAGCTGAAGTCTCCTCTCCAGGTAACATGTTCATCCCCTTGTTCATAATCTTTATTTTAAACTTGACTAGAGGCCTGTGCATAAAAATTCATGTCCTGGGCAGGTCGGGGGAGGGTCCCTCAGCCCAACCTGCACTCTCACAGTCTGGAAGACCTTGAGAGATGTCCACTGACAGCTTAGGCCTGTTCCCCAGTCTGGCCTCCCTCTGCAGGAGGTGGCTAGTGGGCCAATCAGGGGATGGCGCTGGCCAGCAAGCGGCCAGCCATGCCCCCCATTGCCATCCCACCACCTCCGGTCGCCACCCCCCAATTGCCATCCCCTCTCTCTGCCTGCTGGCACCAGCCTTGGTTGGTCTGGTGCTGCCCACTCACCAACCCCATCTTATCCCCCCCCCAACCTATTGTTCTGCATATTAGGCTTGTATTATATATAGGATTTTTTGTTTGTTTGAAAATATAGGATTTTGCTAGCAATGAATAGTCATTCTCATCCTCATCACATTCCTATGATGTTGAGATCTGGGATTCTAATATTTTGTGATATTTTCCTACTGGATAGGAACTTTATACATTCTCTCACCATGGCAAGAGAGAATATCTTAAAAGGCTGGAGGGAAATAAAACATTCATGGTAACTCATTTTTCATGTGGTTGGATTCTCATTGTATTATTTATTTTTACTTTATATTTTTCAAACTTTCTGCAATGAAATAAAATACATTTACTTAAAGGGGCATGCACACTTTACATTAAAGGAATTTGATTACATGTTGACTTATTTGTTTATTTTTAAATAGTAGTTTATGAAGCCCAGCTGGCATGGCTCAGTGATTGAGCGTGGACCTATGAACAGGAAGTCATGGTTTGATTCCAGGTCAGGGCACATGTCACTTTCCTACCCACTGCAGAGGGAGCCTCTGAGCATGATTGTCTAGAAGTCCTAAAGGAGGTTTACTCCAGCCAACCAGGTCTAACAGATAGACCTCTACGGAACCTGGACTTAGGACTTAGTATTGTTCAGGGACGGCAGTAGCTTCCTAAATGAAGGGAAAGACAAGCTGACTATGCAGTGGTATCAAACTTTGAGGTAATAGAGGCACAGGCCCTGCTTGAAGGATGGTCAGCACACAGGGCAGGTCTTTGGGCTCTAGTCAGAGCCTTAAATCTCAGTAAGGATAAGCGTGTCAACATCTACACCGACTCGCACTATGTCTTTGCTACCCTGCATGTCCATGGGGCCATATACAAGGAAAGGGGGCTCCTGATGGCCGGAGGAAAAGGAATCAAAAATCAGAATGAGATACTGAAGTTACTAGCAGCAGTCTGGGAGCCCAAGGAAGTAGCAGTTATCCATTGTAGAGGACACCAGAAAGGAAAAAACTCAGTGTCAGAAAGGAGCGGGCACGCAGACACAGCAGCAAGGCTAGCTGCTAAGGAGAGGGCGGTGCCATCGTGGATCATGCTGGCTCCTGAATTACCTGAACTTCTGAAATACACCCTCAAGAAGAAGAATGGGCCCAATGAGAAGGAGGTAATAGGACGAGGGAAGGTTGATGGATAGTCCCAGATCATAGGGTCTACAGTCCAGAATGGTTAGTTCATAGAGTAGTACCCATTTCGGGAAGATGGCTCTAGAAGCCTTGTTAAGCAGATACTATCTAATTGCCAGCTTCCCTTATACGCCTCAGTCTCAGCGCTGCCTCCTCTGTGCACAGAACAATGCAAGGCAGGGTCCTGTAGGACGGACAGGAATCCAGCGCTGGGGGCAGGCTCCCTTTGAAGATCCAGTGGTAAACTTTATAAAATAGGGCCTAGTAGAGGAAATAAATACCTTTTCGTTTTTGTCTGCACCTTTTCAGGTTGGGTTGAGGCATATCATACCTGCATGAGGAAGGTGAGAGAAGTCACTAAGGCGCTCCTGAGGGACATAATTCTGTGGAATGAAATGCCACTAACCATAGGGTCAGATAATGGCCCAGCCTTTGTACCTGAGGTGGTACAGCAGGTAGCTAAGGCCTTAGGAATTAAGTGGAACTTACAGGCCCCAGAGTTCAGGGAAAGTGAAATGCATGAACCGGACTCTCAAGCAGACCAAGGCTAAGCTATGCCAGGAGACAAACTTACCCTGGACAGGTATCTTACCACTTGTGCTCCTGTGGGTGTGCTGTGCCCCAAGAGCCAGGGTAGGGTTCCCTCCATTTTGAAATTCTATATGGCAGACCCCCTCCCTTAATTCAGCCAAAGGGAGATTTGGGAGAAATAGGGAACTTAGAGATTCAGAAACAGTTACAAGGACTTGGGAAAACTATCCTTGAAGTGCACAGATGGGTTACTGATCGATTGCCCATCTCTCTAGGAACAGCTCTGCACCCTCACAAGCTGGTCAGAGAAAGATAAGTATCACATGATCTCACTCATATGTGGAATCTAATGAACAAGACAGATCCAGAGACAGAGCACAGACTGTGGAATCTCAGAGGGAAGGCAGGGTGGATGGGTGAAAGCAATCAACCAAGAACTTATATGCATATAGATGCATAACCCATGGGCATAGACAGGAGTGCGATGAAGGCCTGGGGTGAGGGGTAGGGGCAGGTAGATGGGGTCAATGGCAGGGAAGAGGACATATGTAATACTTTCAACAATAAAGATTTTTTTAAAAAATCAACCTTACAAAGTACCATAAGAGATTAGGTACTTATTCTCCTCTGTTATCTCCCTAGGCACCCGAGGTTTGTTTGTTTGTTTGTTTGTATCATCTGGTCATCTCTATTCCTGAATATATCCTCCTTGTATACTTAGGTTTTATGACAGTATCTAACCATTAGGTTTTTTGTGTGTTTTCTTTTAAATATACTTTTATTGATTTCAGAAAGGAAGGAAGAGGGAGAGAGAGAAACATCAATAATGAGCCCTGACCGGTTTGGCTCAGTGGATAGAGCGTCAGCCTGCGGACTGAAAGGTCTCAGGTTCGATTCCAGTCAAGGGCATGTGCCTTCGTTGTGGGCATATCCCCAGTAGGGAGTGTACAGGAGGCAGCTGATCGATGTTTCTCTCTCATGGATGTTTCTAACTCTCTATCCCTCTCCCTTCCTCTCTGTAAAAATCAATAAAAAACATTTTTTAAAAAAGAAACATCAATAATGAGACAGAATCATTGATTGATCGGCTGCCTCTTGCACACCCTACACAGGGGATCGAGCCCATAACCCAGGCATGTACCCTTGACTAGAATCAAACCTGGGACCCTTCCATCCACAAGCCGACGCCCTATCACCCAGCCAGACCACTGAGAGCAACCATTAGTTTTGTTTGGTTCTTCAGCTTCTCGTTCTTGAGATTGAATCACATTGGCTTTCCTGTGGGCCGGTCTTAAAAAGTATGTTGGTGCGTGTGCTCCCAGAACATGCATGTGCATACCCTTTGGAAGGAGGAAAGGTATTTGCCTTGCTGCCCAGCTCCCGAGTTTGCTTTGTGTCCTACCAGGGCCCCTGATTTGGGGCCTTCCATTATTTCTAACAATACTATTTAGGACAATTAATACTTTTCAGACTTTGGAGAGAGGTTTATATTCTATTGCTGGGTTGTTGGACAAAAAGCACATCACAACGCATCTTTTTTTAAAAAAAAATCTGTATTGATTTCAGAGAGGAAGGAAGAGGGAGTGAGATAGAAACATCAATGATGAGAGGGAATCATTGAGTGACTGCCTCTTGCACGCCCCATGCTGGGGATAAAGCCCACTGCCAGGGCACGTGCCCTGACTGGGAATCGAACTGTGACCTCCTGGTTCATAGGTTGATGCTCAACAACTAAGCCACGCCCGCATGGCCGCACTATCATTTTTATACTTGATATACATTTGAGAAGTACAAAAGAACCAAAGAACCACAGAACCAAATAGTTAAAATATGTAAAAACACATATAAACTTTGGGAAAGAGAATTTACACCCTCCCCCCAACACACACATCCTTCTTTAGTTCTTGTGGCTGAACTAATAATACAATAATAAAATTGACACAGGACTACATTAACAGGGAACAGACCCATTTAATATGTGCATGCAGGAGAATCGCAGTATGATATTCAGATCATAAAATGAGGCTCAAAGAAATGACCAAATCAGGCATCTCTTTCCTACTTTTTAGACAAAGAAACAATAAATGTTTGCAATGTTGACAGAACAAAGGAATTTAGAAAGGAATCTAAGCAATGGGCGGGCTTGTGCAGTGAAGTAGTAAAGGTTTACAAGGCTTGTTTACACAGGATTTGGCTTTGGATTCTTTTAGTCTTGTGATAAGGTTGTCTCTCCGCCCTTAGGAGCAGGAAGCAGCTATCAATCAAATGGAGACTTATCTCCTGCTCTTAGGGAGACAGGTAGGTCAGCATTTTCTCCTTGCACGGGCAGTTTCTTACTGGTAAGTTACTTCAGTTCAGAGTAATCAGTATGTCTTTGTGGGAAGTCTTTGGGCAGCCTCCCTGGGTCCTGAGAGCCAGTCACACCAAATCTGAAAATGCGGTTAAGCTATATTACCAAAGGCCCATGAAATTGTTGGCTCCCGAACCACAGCCGAACCAAATTACAATGCAAGGAACTAGTGGTAATATCATCTCATACCGTAGAGCTGTGACATGCCATTTTTACTCTTCTTCAGGACAAGTCCCACATAATGTGCCCGATTTCTAACCTACGAGGACTGGTCAAGATCTTTCTATGAGTGAATTGCAGGATCCTCACTGCTTGGGCAAATGTTCACTCCAGTTCACACTACTTGAACTGCCAGGAATGACAAAAAGATTTAAAATGAGATATTAAGCAAAACTAACTTTGCCCCACTCCTCTTCTCCATTGCACATAGATCTAAGACCGTTTGAATATGGAGAAGCAGTTTAGAGTCTAAGTCAGAGAGTGTAGATAAGGAGACAGATTTCCTCAACTCTCTTAGGGTCCCTGGATGGCTCTGAAAATGAAACTGGCAAAGACAAATTAACCAGAGAAAAGTACCCAAATTTATTTAACGTAAGTTTTCTGTGACACAGGAGATTTCATAAACAAATGAAGACCTGAAGAAACCGCCCAGTTTGTTCTTAGGCTAGGTTAAATGACGAGTGTACAGTTGTGGAAGACTATAATGGGTTAAGAAGTATGAAGCCAATGTAGTTAACTTGGGGAAACTGAGCAAGGCCTGTGTATTCAGATTCTTTTTGGCATCCCTTTGTCTTCAGGGATAAGCATGGCCCTTTCCTCCAGGTATAGGGAGGGCACCCCTCACAGGATGGTTTATAACCTGTTTCAAGAAAGAAAGGAGAGCACTGACCAGTTTGGCTCAGTGGATAAAGCGTTGGCCTGCGGACTGAGGGGTCCCAGGTTCAATTCCAGTCAAGGGCATGTACCTTGGTTGCAGGCACATCCCCAGTGGGGGCTGTGCAGGAGGCAGTTGATCAATGTTTCTCTCTCATCGATATTTCTAACTCTCTATCCCTCTCCCTTCCTCTCTGTAAAAAATCAATAAAATATATTTTTAAAAAAAAAGAAAGAAAGGAGAGGGTAGAGAGAAAGGGACCTTTCAGTTTCTGGGGTTTTTTTCCCCTCAAACTCCTTCAGTTTAAAATATTTAACCTCGCCGGTTTGGCTCAGTGGATAGAGCGTCGGCCTGGGGACTGAAGGGTCCCAGGTTTGATTCTGGTCAAGGGCATGTACCTTGGTTGTGGGCACATCCCCAGTGGGAAGTGTGCAGGAGGCAGCTGATAGATGTTTCTCTTTCATCGATATTTCTAACTCTCTATCCCTCTCCTTTCCTCTCTGTAAAAAATCAATAAAATGTATTTTTTAAAAAATAAAATAAAATATTTAATATGCCAAGGTTCCATATTTGGGGGTAGCATGTCCTGAACCCCAGCAAGAACATAATGTGTATGAAGGAGACTTTGTATCTTTTTTAAAAAAAATATTTTTATTGATTTTTTACAGAGAGAGAGAGGGATAGAGAGTTAGAAACATCAATCAGCTGCCTCCTGCACACACACACACACACACACACACACCCCACTGGGGATGTTCCCTCAGCCAAGGTACATGCCCTTGACTGGAATCGAACCTGGGACCTTTCAGTCCTCAGGCCGATGCTCTATCCATTGAGCCAAACCAGTTAGGGCTGAGAGACTTTGTATCTTGACACTACATCAGATAAGTCCCAGATTTGGGAATATGAAATAAATACCCTCCCTTAAGGGATGTGGGAATATAGAGAATTCCACTTTCTAAGTAAGTCCTTAGATATGGCAAACCATTAACTAGAACAGGGTCCATTTAGTGTCTCTACCTGAGGGCTAAAATAGTTGCTGAAAGATCACAATAAACATTGCAAGTTAAATTCGTAAAAGATAATATTTACACTCCAGACTGCTTGATGCTCCCTCTCAACACAACGTCAGGGAAAATTAAACATTTGTTTGGTGGACACGTCAGTTCTGTGATGTAACTATGCTATTGGAATACCTAGGAGTCCCAAGGGTCTCTAGCCAACTTGCACACTTCAATCACAACAGTTTGGTTTTTGTCAGGTTTTCATGGAGAAGGGGGATTGATGGGACAATGTTTTGACTTAAAAATATGATTTTAAGAAAATAACAGTCTAGTGGTACGATTTTAAAAAAAAAAGAAAAAAAATAATACATTGGCCACAGGTCAAGGTGGAAATAGTGATGATTCAACACTTTTTTCATCCTGAAGGAACTCCTAAACTGCAGAATTTCTGTTGGCATTACATGTTTGTCAAAAGACAAATCTCAGCTTAATTAATAAAGGTAAAATAGTTAGTTGATTCCTTAATCTTACTATGCAGTAGAGATGGCTGACACTAAGATTGCAGAGATATGAGCAGATTTGAAGCAGGGAATGGTGCCTGAATGTGTTGTCTACTTGTAGTCCCACGGATGTTGGACCTCAAAGTTCGGACTTTTAAGGAAATTTCCATTTAAATCAGTGTCTTATTAAGAGTGTCAAGAGAATTATTTGTCTAAGATCTAACATGTTTTTCAAATAATAGACTGGTCAGCCATGGAGAGAAATTCCTTTCATAATCAAAAGAAATTTCAAAAATATCACAAGAAATGCATTACAAAATTATGAGAGGGCTGGTGCCACCCCCTTCTGACAGGGTCTGGCTCAGGGAGATGATAGGCAGATTAAAAAAACAGGACAAAGTCCTACATTACTGCCCCTGTCAAACGGCTATACATCTGCTTTACCTACCCTGATCAGCTTGCTACTGAAGCCACTACCAGCAAGACCTCCATCCACACCTAATTACCATGGACAGCTCCCTGTTGTCTCCCAGCGTTATCCATTGTCCAGAGTGAGTTAGGTGCCAGTCCCTGTGTATTCTCAAACACAAAAGTCAAACTCTATACGTGATTCTAGAAACTCTCTGCACTTGGCTGAGATTGACAAAGTGGCAACATTTTCTCCCACCAAAGTGAAGTTGGTGTGTGCAACAGAAAAAGTAGGCAGAGCCCACCACCAACCTCTCATTAAAGAAATTCTATTACTGTTCTTGATCACTCTCACAGACACTTTAGGTGGGTGGTAAGCTACTAATAACAAAACCTGTTTTATAACTCTTTCTCTCTCTCTCTTGTGAATTGTCACCTGAGGATATTTTTTCCCATTGATTTTTAGAGAGAGTGGAAGGGAGGAAAGGAGAGAGAGAGAGAGAGAGAGAGAGAGAGAGAGAGAGAGAGAGAGATGAGAGAGACACATTGATTGGTTGCTGAGGATCCAACCTGCAACCTAGGTACATGCCCTTGACCGGGAATTGGTGCTTGGGCCAACACTCTAATCATTGAGAAACTCTGACTAGGGCTCATAATCCCTTTTTTTGTTTGTTTGTTTTTTGTAAAGATGAAGTTGTTTTTTGGGGGAGTTTTCTTTTGGGTTCTTTTTTTTTTTTTAAGTATATTTTATTGATTTTTTTTTATTTTTTTTTTTACAGAGAGGAAGGGAGAGGGATAGAGAGTTAGAAACATTGAAGAGAGAGAGAAACATTGATCAGCCGCCTCCTGCACACTCCCTACTGGGTATGAGCCTGCAACCAAGGTACATGCCTTTGACCGGAACCGAACCTGGGACCCTTGAGTCCGCAGGCCGAGGCTCTATCCACTGAGCCAAACCGGTCACGGCAGGCTCATAATCTCTTAACATCTCTTACTAGAGCATCAGTCCCCATTTGTTCAGAGTTTTGGATGCTTCTGATAAAACACCAAAACAAACATAAAAGGTAAATTTGCATTTGATTACATATTTAGAATTATACCTTTAAACTTGCCACCTGAACATGTTCTCATAAAATCTACCCCCATTCCAAAAGTTTGAATTCCGTCAAATTACACTGTGCAAATGAGTATATAGAATTAACATTAAACACCAAAAATGCGTGCATAATACAAATCGGCACCAGTTCCAATGTATAGTTTCCCCCCCTCATCAAGCAATTGTCTGACACCAGCTGGGTGTCCTACAACTTAATAATGAAACATAAAAATAGCATCAGAGCCCTAGCTAGTTTGGCTCAGTGCATAGAGCATCGGCCTGAAGACTGAGGGGTCCTGGGTTCGATTCTGGTCAAGGACACATGCCCAGGTTGCAGGCTCAATCCCTAGTAGGGGGCATGCAGGAGGCAGCTGATCAATGATTCTCTCTCATCATTGATGTTTCTATCTCCTTCACTGAAATCTATGAAGATATATTTGAAAAAATAAAAATAGCATCAGATTCCACAATTTAAGGCTTCATTTCTACAAGACTGATCACTAATTCAGACGCCAATCACAAATCACAAATCCTGTGCTGCTGAAGAACCATCTACAAATCAGAGGTTTCCATGACCCCCTTCTTGAATTCGAATAATTTGTTAGAGTGCCTCACAGGTCTCAGGAAATTTGTTTACTTACTAGTTTATTACAAGGCTATTAAAGAATATGAGTCAACAGCAGATGAAGTCAACATAGAAAGAGGTCCAGAACAAAGCAGCTTGTGTGGTTTAGGCCCTGCACAGAGAGCCACATGGATACTTCTGGTTCCCTAACCTGGAAACTCTAAAAATCATCCTTTTGGGTTTTTATAGAGGCATGACTCACAGGTATAATTGATTAGATCATTGGCTATTGGTGATTGAACTCAATCCTCAGTCCCTCTCCCCTACTGGAGGTCAGTCAGAGATTGGGACTGAAAATTCCAGCCCTCTAATCAGAAGGTTGGTTTCCCTAGCAACCAGTCCACATTCAGATTACCTAAAAACATTCCAGTCACCTCATTAACATAACAAAAGATGCCTTAACATTCTTATTAGAAAATTCCATGGATTTTAGGAGCTCTGGGCCAGAAATGGAATACAAACCAAGTACCTATTTCTTATTCTAAATCACAGTATTACACGGAGTTTTCTGTAATACCAGAGCAAAAGTAGGAAAGGTGTTTGTTTGGCTCCCTGGAACAGAAGCAAGCGAAAGCCCCATTTCCGTGGACTGTTTGAGTAAGAGGCAGAGTTGGGCCAGAGGCTCCCTTCTCAGAAGATTGGCTACTGACATACTATTTAATTTGGCTCATAGTTTGTCTCTTCAATATTTTCAGGAGTGATAGAAATACATTCTGGAAATCTAATGGCCTTTTCTACTTCTCTGCTCTTTAAGCAATTTTGCCATCTACATGGTAAGTGGTCAATAAACATTTTATTGAATTGATTAATTTATTTATAAAAGTTGCATCATACTACAGATAGTATATCAGTATGGATAGCTCTCATTTAAGATTTAGCTTTTCATCTTGATTAAAATTGATATTAATTAGTTTTCAAATGTCTTTTGGAAATACGTTATTTATGTGAACTTATTCTTTATACTGTTTGCCCACTCTACCACTGGGTGCTATTTCTTTGGCTCATTGACATCCAAGATATAAATGACATTTACCTTAGTTCTTGACACCATCATCTCTGTAACTTCCTCTACCAGAGGATAATCGGTTTGTTTTTAAATCTCTTTAATCCAATTTATTCTCTATTCTATAGTTTATCTCATCACTTAAACCAGTGGTTCTCAACCTTCTGACCCTTTAAATACAGTTCCTCATGTTGTGGTGACCCCCAACCATAAAATTATTTTCGTTGCTACTTCATAACTGTAATGTTGCTACTGTTATGAATCATAATGTAAATATCTGATATGCAGGATGGTCTTACTCTTAGGCGACCCCTGTGAAAGGGTCGTTTGACCGCCAAAGAGGTCAAGACCCACAGGTTGAGAACCGCTGAACCCTTCAAGTACCAGTACTTAAAGTTGGTCATTTAATAGTCTTAAATATCTATATAAATAAAAGCCTAAATGACCAGTATGACTGATCACTATGACACTCACTGACCACCAGGTGGCAGACACTTAACACAGGAGTTGCCCCCTGGTGGTCAGTGCACTCCCACAGCGGGAGTGCCCAGCAGCCAGAGCGGCAGCCACTCACTCCCTCAGTAGGTCTGCAGGTCCAATCTCCAGAGAATGGGCCAGGCACCAACAGACCAGTGCCACAGGCACAATCCTGACAGCGCCACAGGCCTCCTGGAAGTCAGCCTCGGGCACCACAGCAGCTTCCCCTCCCTAAATGATCTGCAAGGAAGAAAGGATTTAAAAGCGGCCACCAGGTCGCTCCCAACAACTGGCGTGAACATCAGTGGGACGGATCCAGATCCTGGGCCAGCGAGGGTGTCCCAGCCAGCCCCCTCTAGGCCCCACCTCTGCATGAATTTGTGCACTGGGCCTCTAGTTTAGTATAAAACCCTTAGCCTAAGTTGGAAAAGATTTCAGCCTTCTGACTGGTCTCCAGCTTAGAACAGCTCTAATCAATTCTCCAGTTTACTTTTCTTTCTTTCTTTTTTTAAAATCCTCACGCGAGGATATTTTTCCATTGATTTTTTTTAGAAAGAGTGGAAGAGAGAGGGAAAGACAGAGAGAAATATTGATTTTAGAGAAATCAATTTCTCTAAAGAGGAGCCTGCAACCAAGGTAGGTGCCCTTGACAGAATCAAACCTGGGACCTTTCAGTCCACAGGTTGGCACTCTATCCACTGGAGCCAGCCAATTATTGATTACACTAGGGGCCCGATGCAATAAATTTGTGCAAGATAGGCTTTCCTTCCCCTGGCTACCAGCGCCGGCTTCCCTCTGGCACCAGGACCCATGCTGCCTTCCCTCAGGCCACCCACAGGCACCCGGGACCCCGATTGGCTTCCCTCTGGCCCCAGCTTGGTAAAAAGGACATCCAGAGTGATGTCCAGACTAATTAGCATATTACCCTTTTATCATTATAGATGGGAATTTAGGACCACCGATTTAAGATGTTTGTTTTTTTTTAATTTGGAAATTTGAATTTTGATGTTGAGTCTCGTGATTTTTAAAAAAATATATTTTATTGATTTTTTTACAGAGGAAGGGAGAGGAATAGAGAGTTAGAAACATAGATGAGAGAGAAACACCAATCAGCTGCTTCCTGCATATCTCCTACTGAGGATGTGCCCAAAACCAAGGTACATGCCCTTGACCGGAATCGAACCTGGGACCTTTCAGTCTGCAGGCTAACGCTCTATCCACTGAGCCAAACCGGTTAGGGCAAGTCTCGTGATTTTTTAAAAATATTTTTTATTCATTTCAGAGAGGAAGGGAGAGGGAGAGAAGATAGAAACATCAATGATGAGAGAAAATCATTGATCGGGTGCCTTCTGCACGTGCCACAGTGAGGACCCAGCCCACAACCCTGTCATGTGCCCTGACCAGGAATTGAACAGTGACCTCCTGGTTCATAGGTTGATGCTCAACCACTGAGCCACACAAACCAGGCTTATTCTCATGATTTTTAAATGTTGGTCATACTTCCAAAAAAAATGTTTTGCCCTGAGTGGTGTGGCTCAGTTGGTTGAGCGTAGTCCTGTGCACCAAAAGGTCGCTGATTCAATTTCCAGTCAGGGTATAAGCCCAAATTGTAGGTTCAGTCCCCAATAGGAGGCAATCAAATGATGTTTCTCTCACATATAGTCTCTCTCTCTCTGAAAGAAAATCAAATATATTCTTACTGAAGAATGTTGGCTATGATCTGAAAGTCAAATTTAACTGCAGTTTGATTCCCCGCCCACAGATCTTGCTATACAGAAGCAACCCGTTATGCCCTGTGATAAAAATCCAGAGCAATCCAACAGGAATCATAGTAAAGATGAAAGAAGGAAAAATGAAAAATGGAGAGAAGGAGAAGGAGAAAAGGAAGAAGAAATAGAAAATGATGGAAAAGAGAAACTGGCAGAGGAACAGGAGGAAGAGAAAAAAGAAGAAAAAATGGAATGTGAGGAAGAATATCCGGAGAAAAGATTAGTCAGTAAGCCTCTGATGGACACTCTCTGGGCAACGTTTAAGTTAAACAAATGCCCCACAAAAGGACATAGTCTATCGCTTGCATTTGAATTTAACATGACAGAAAAACAGGTAGGACAACATATATTTTAAAAAATATATTTTTATTGATTTCAGAAAGGAAGGGAGAGAGAGAGATAGAAACATCAATGATGAAAGAGAATCATTGACCAGCTGCCTCCTGCACAACCCCGCATTGGGGATTGAGTCCGAAATCTGGGCATGTGCCCTTGGCTGGAATCGAACCCGGGACCCTTGAGTCCACAGATTAATGCTCTATCCACTGAGCCAAACCAGCTAGGGCCAACATATTTCTTTATTCACAGAGTCACTTATATAGTACTATTACCCATATAAGCCAATACTCTTATTTTTGGATTAATCATCTCCCATACCTTTCTTTCTCTTTCTCTCTCTTTGCAGGTAAATCAATGGTTTTTAAAAAAGAGAAAGAAATTCAAACAAGAAATGTATAAGCAAAAATACAAGAGAAAGCTCAAGAGGTAAGAACATTAGTTGTAAGAAAGTAAAAGAAGGAATACAGGGTTTGGCAAAAGTAGGTTTACACTTGTTCGTATGAAAAATAATACAATAGTTACTAAATAATAATGCAAGAGTGAATTATGTTTTTCATACTCACAACTGTACACCTGCTTTAACCATACTGTGCATATTGACTTTGGGGGGTAGATTGTATTCACATAGTTATTGGCTATCCCATAAACATTTTCATGTTTCTAACTGGTGGCAAAGAGCCATTTACTGTCCTGTTTTTCACTCTACTCAACACACAAAATTGCAGAGGTACACATGATCATTCCACTACTTACCATGTAGACATATTAGCAAATATACAACTGTAGCCATTATATATATATTTAAAGCATTTTCTTTTTAAAATTTATTATTATTATCATTATTTTAATCCTCACCTGAGGATATTTTTTCATTGATTTTTA
>PVJC01037546.1:0-17154 GCA_004026665.1 Murina feae | reverse complement strand
GGCAGGGGGTCGACGACCTGCTTGGTGGCTGCCCAGGCCCTTTGCGGGGCATCGGGGAGCGGGAAAGCAAGGCTGCAGGGGCCAGGGTCCTGCTTGGCAGCTCCCCAGACCCCTTGGCGGCACTGGGAAGTGGGAAAGGAAGGTAGCAGGGGACAGGTGAGTGGGAAAGAGTTGGCAGCCTGCTTGTCGGCTTCCCAGGTCCCTTCCAAGGATCAGGGAGCAGGAAAAGGCTGGCCTGACCACGAGGCGGGGTTTTCCCTGCTTTCT
This sequence comes from Murina feae, assembly GCA_004026665.1. Taxonomy (NCBI): domain Eukaryota; kingdom Metazoa; phylum Chordata; class Mammalia; order Chiroptera; family Vespertilionidae; genus Murina; species Murina feae. Next base: position 16,887 of record PVJC01037546.1, on the reverse strand, counting down.
GGTGGCTGGAGGAAAATGGGCAGTAGGCAAACTTGGGAGGCAGGCAGCACCCAGCCCTGGCCACAGCTCAAAAAAGAGAACAACATGCAGAGGAGGGCAAGAGTCTGAGAGATCAACATAGAGGGGGTGCCTGCTCCAATCCTTGATGGTGTGCCTGGGGGCAGGCCCCCAGCAGGTAGACACACACAGGAGGACTGCTCCGAGCCTCAGATGCGGCTGGGGGCAAGTCCCCAGTGGTGACACACACACACACACATACACACACAAGGCGCCTGACAGACTGGGGCCATCATAGGACATCCACTGAGGGGTCCCAGACTGTGAGAGGGCACAGGCCGGGCTGAGGGACTCCCTCCACCCCGAGTGCACAAATTTTTGTGCACTGGGCCCCTAGTCTTATATAATAAAAGGATAATATGCAAATTGACCCTAACAGCAGAACCACTGGGAATGACTGGTCACTATGACACACACTGACCACCAGGGGGCAGATGCTCAATGCAGGAGCTGCCCCTGGTGGTCAGTGCACTCCCACAGGGGGAGCTCTGCTCAGCCACAAGCCAGGCTGATGAGTGCCAGTACAGCAGTGGTGGTGGGAGCCTCTCCTGCCTCCTCAGCAGCACTGTGGATGTCCGACTGCAGGTTAGGCCTGCTCCCCACTGGCAAGTGGACATCCCCTGAGAGCTCCCAGGCTGCCAGAGGGATGTCTGACTGCCAGCTTAGGCCTGATCCCGGGGAGCCTGCCTAAACCAGCAGGTGGACATCCCCGGAGGGGTCCTCGACTGTGAGAGGGCACAAGCTGGGCTGAGGGACCCGCCCCCCCAAGTGCACAAATTTTTGTGCACTGGGCTTCTAGTTTATATATATTCTCATTGCTTTTCAGAGAGAGTGGAAGGGAAGAAGAGATGGAGATAGAGATGGAGATGGAGATGGAGGGAGAGAGAGAGAGGGGAAGAGAGAGAGGGGAAGAGAGAGAGAGAGAGAGAAACATAGATGTAAGATAGACACATGGATTGGTTGTCTCTCCCACGTGCCCCCTGGGGAACGATCCTGTAACCCAGGCACATGCCCTTGACCAGGAATCGAACCCTCAACCCTTCAGTGCTCAGGTGATGCTCTACCACTGAGCCACACTGGCCAGACCCCGAGACAGAAGCTTTTAAACAGTAACCTCTCTACTCCAGCCAAACGCCGCTGAAAATCCGTGCCCTCTCCTCACCTGCAGCGCTGAGCGGGAGCCTGGACACATGTGGCGCACCCCCGGCAGCCGACAGTGCCGTGCAGTACGACTTTATACGCACAGGGCACCAAAAGCGCGCGTCACTCTCTGTGTTGCGGTAGCTGCTTCGTGGCGGGGCCTCGAACCGCACCCTGGGTCTCCGAGATAGGACTGTGGTTCCTTCCCGACTCATGGCCGGTGGTGGAAACAGATTTCCGAGTTGCCCCAGTATGTGAAATGTCGCAACAGAGAAGCCTTTACGTGCCTCTTGGTGCGCATGCGCTTACATGTCCTCCCGCAGACACCAGGGATGATGGCATTGTTTGCAGGAAGCGGGCGCACCTCGAATATTTTGACAAATCTGAACGAACTGATTTCCTAAAAGGACGCACTACTGCCAACAGCTGGAGCTGCCAGGTTTCCCACAACCTAATTGCCACCGAATGACCAACCTTTCACATTTGTATTGATGTAATGGATGAAAAACGATCCCTCCCATTGTTTTCATTTGCATTTTCCCACGGCTCCTCTCCAGCGTATATGCTTTTCCCACGGTGTTTCCTAGGGTTTTGCAGTTTCTGTCCTTTTCTCTCAAGGAGTTGTTACCCTTTCCTTCTTGACGTGACAAGTTCTCTATACGTTCCGTTCCGGGTGTTAATCTTTGTTTAACATATACCATTTTTTTCTGTGCTGTCATCATGTATCGATCGTATCCTTTATCATAACGTAAGAACTGGTTCTTTAAGTGGAAATCCCTCTGTCTCTTTCTCCCGGCTTCTGTGTGGGCAGCTGTGTGCATGGGGAGCCCAGTTAGGGTGACAGTGAAGCAGAACCAAGTCACATGGGGGAGGAGGACATAGTCTTGCTTTGTGCGACTGGCAGGTCCAGAGATTTGCTGAGGCCCCCTGCCCTTCCCCCTGGGGCAGGAGCCTGGCGTGCAAGGGCCTCAGGTCAGGGGTGTCTCCTGTCCTCCACCTCTTCTAGGGCCTCTTTCCCAACCCCGGGCACTGCAGGCCTGGGGGAGGGGCTGTTAGCAGCACCAGCAGGAGGAAATGTCCTCCCAGCAGATCTGTCCTCCTGGAGCTCGTGGTTGGGGGAGGGGCTAAGGAAATGATGTGGTCCCTGGGAAGTCGCTGATTCCTCAGGGCTCCCAGCACCTCTGAGAAGGAGGGACTGAGGACCGGGCCTCTTGTGAGAAAGAGGGAGGTGTGGGTGATGGCTGCATGGGAACAGAGTAGCCCCCAGGCACCTGCAAGGCCTCTGGGCCCTGAGAGGCCTCCGCTCCGCCCCCCAAGGCAGCCACAGGAGCTGGGCTTGGCTCCCAGTGCCTAGCTCCCATGTTCCCCCATCCAGTGGGTGGGCAGACAGGGCAGAAGCTCTGAAGTCCAGGGAGGAAGCTGGTGAAGGCCGCTGCTCTTGCTCCTCTCTGCACACCGGCTCCCATTTCCTGGGGCTGCTCCCCCAAAAAGGACGGGCCGAAGATAGTTGACAAAGCCACAGGGTCACTCTGATCCGGGCCACAGTCCTTAGCCCCATTCGACCCCATAAGCCGTACACCCAGGTCTAGCCGGTGGGCCAGTGACGGGGGTTCCACCCGGGAGGTCGTGTGGGTGCTGAGGGGAGAGGGGAGGGGAATTGGTGATGTAGGGAGGGTACTGGGCAGAGGGCAGCGGGGAGAGGAGAGCTGGGGTCAGAGCTGCCTGTAGGAGCCTGGAGGGGTTGCCTACAAAGGTACCCAATGAGGGAACTGGGGTAGGGAAGGGTGATGATGGGGGAAACGCAGGGCAAAGTAGAGAAGTTGGTCTCCTAGGCAGAGCTTCAGAGCATGAAGGAGCTCAGGAAACAATGTGCATTCACATCATAGTCCACGAAGGTTGTTCATGGGCGCTGTTGACCTTAATCCCACAGCCGAGGGGATAATACCCGTCTCCCCACATGCCAGGGAGCAGGCCCGGAGGAGGCCTGTGGCCGCTGAAAGTGGCGGCGGCTGCGTGGTGTCCAGGCCCCTGAGTTCCATCAGGGTTTCCCACTGCGTGTCCCACCTGCAGTCAGAGCGGGGACCAGGCGGGTGGAGGGGGAGCGAGGAGTCTTTGCAGCCCATCTGCGGTGGTGGGGCTGGGAGAGGTGGTTGATGGAGCACGGAGGGTCCTGTGGGAACTGTGGGGAAGTGGCTGTAAGTGGGTAAACATGGTAGAGTCCATCAAGGGTAAAGAGGAAGCCCCATAGACAGTGAGGAAGGTGGGCAACAGCTGGATGGCTGAACGGACCACAGAGGAGTGGGGGTGGGAGAAATAGGATGCGATGGGTTTTACCGCAGAACCAGAACGCGGAGCCTGGAAGCTGGGTGTCTCAGAAGGCAGACTGGAAGTGGGGCCTGGAAATCTGGGACGAGGTTGAAAGTCTGCGTAGGAAGCAGTTGAGTACAAGGTTCTCTGCTTCCCGAGACTGAGGGGCTAGCTGCCTGCGTCTTTCCTTTCCGTCTCACTCACTGCCCTGCAGAAAACCTGAGGTCAGTCTTTGATGAGGGTGAGTCACAGAGACACTCTGCTCAGGGCACTAGGCAGGACTGGAGGAGAGTGTGTTACATTTAGGGGGGCAGTGAGTGCAAGCAGGAAGAGGGGGAGTGAGTGAGTGCAAACAGGCAGAGGGGAGCATTGAGCGCAAGCAGGTAGTGGGGGTGGGGTAGAGTTTCATCATGTGAATTTTGGGTCCACATATTTGTCCACTGGGTGGTACAGGCCCTGGTGCATCGTTCCTGTGTGCAGGCAGTGGGCCCGGGCTATAGAGGAGGCCCGGGCTGGAGAGGAGGCCTGGGCTGGAAAGAAGGGGTGTGGGCCCCAAGACTGTGATGGGAGGTGGGGACTCTCAGTGTCCTCAGCTAGGACTGTGGGTGTGAGGGGAGCAGTGTCTCCTAATGTTGGGAAAAGAGAGGGGCAAGAGCTGGGAGGTGCCTGCAGCAGAGAGTACCTGAGAGCCGGGGTCACCCTGGGAGGTCTCCTCTGGAGAGAGCCCCAGGCCCTGGGCACGTGAACAGGATCCTGTCCTCCAGGAGCCCCTCTGAAAGACCAGGAGCCACCCATGCAGCCAGCCTGGAGGAGGTCCTTGGGACGCATGGGGACAATCCTAGTCCTGAGCTATGGGCTGATGCCGGTCCACAGATTGTAACTGCCTACAACAAGGCAATAGAAATATTGGGAATAAGGATTTAGAAACTTTCACATCAATTTGACATGGCCTCACGGTCCAAGCATGTGATTAGTAAACTCATTTTGTCTAGTTGAACAGGGTGCAGACCAGATGGGTGTTCTCAGACATCATGGAGAGCTGCATATGGAGCAAGCTTTGTCCTAGCCACACACAGTAGGACTATATTCCAGCACGTGACACAACTTCAAGGTTACTTAGTCAACTATAACCCAATAGTGTAGAAATATCTGGAAATTTATTTTTATAATTAGTTAGTTTTACAGTCATTTGTTTTTCCAGTCCAACCTGTTCTCTTTTGTAAATTTAGAGTTTAACATGATTAGCTAATTCAAGTACTAATTCACAGACAGCAATGATAGCAAAAGAAAAGTCATGAACTTTTCATCAAGAAAAGATGTATGTTTTCTGAACATAGCGGTGACTAGACAAGTGATGGCAGTGGGATTGATTCCAAAGAAATGTTTCCTTCTGAAATTATTCCAAAGATTTGTACGGGTTTTATATAAAAACTAGGGGCCCAGTGCACAAAAATTTGTACACTCGGGGGTCCCTCAGCCTGGCCTGTGCCCTCTCACAGTCTGGGACCCCTCGGGGGATGTCCACCTGTTGGCATGCCTTGGCCAGCCTGGGTGAGGGGCTGAGAGCTGCTTTCAGGCTGCCCACAGTCCCTTCAGAGTTCGAGTCCCTACTGGGGTACCTGGCCAGCCTGGGTGAGGGGCTGAGGGCTGTTTGCAGGCTGGCCACAGCTCCCATTGACCCAAGGTCCCAGTGAGGCTGGCTGGAAGCAGGTTTCTGGGGTTTATTTAGCTTCTATAATTGAAACTTTGTTGCCTTGAGCAGAGGCCACAGCCAGCCTAGGCAGGCAGTTTCCTCCATCACTGGCCTCCTGTTTGCTCTAGCTCCGTGGCTGCTGGCTGCCATCTTGGCTGGGTTATTTTGCATATCAGTGCTCTGATTGGCTGGTGGGCGTGGCTTAGGTGTAACAGAGTGAGGGTTAATTTGCATATTCCTCTTTTATTAGATTAGACTAGGAGCCCAGTGCACAAAATTAATCCATGAATAGGGTCCCTAGGCCTGGCCAGCAATCAGGGCCAATCTGAGGGGTGACCGGTGGGGTGATGGGGGGTAGAACCCAGCTGGCACCCACCTTGGCTGGCCTGGGGCCTGCAGGCTGGGAGCAGCTCCTGCACTGAGCATCTGCCCCCTGGTGGTCAGTGTGCACCATAGAGACAGGTCATTCTGCAGGTCATTCTGCTGTTCAGCTTTTATTACATAGGATGTATTCTCTGCCCAGCTGACATGGTTCAGTAGTTGAGCATCGACCTATGAACCAGTAGGTCATGGTTCGATTCCTGGTCAGGGCACATGCCCGGGTCGCAGGCTCCATCCCCAGTATGGGCCATGGCGGAGATAGCTAATCAATGATTCTCTCCTCTCCCTTGTTGTTTCTATCTCTCTCTCCCTTTCCTTTCCTTTCTGAAACATATATTAAAGTGTAAAAACTAAAAATGCATTTCCTCATGGTGATAGGTAAAATAATAGCCTCCTCCCCTCCCCTGCAGTGTCCATCTCTGAGTCCCAGGAACCTGGGAATGTGTCACCTTGCGGCAAAAGGGACTTTTCAGATGTGACAAAGGTTAGACCTCGACATGGAGACAGCATGTGGCCGAGACCCATCTGATCACTCGCATTGGGAAGCAGAGGATCTTTCCCAGCTCTAGGCAGACAGAGGTGCAGATGGAGCCAGGAGGCCAGAGCCAAGGATATAGGAGACTCTAGACTGGTGGTTCCCCACGTGGGGCACAGGCCCCATAGGGGGGCAGTTTGATTTTTAAGGGGGGCAATTCAAGAATAAGGTAACAGTGAATTTTTTGCATTTCTTATGGTTCTAGGGGCCTCATATACAGCATATAAACATATATTGTGACATATTTATGCATTTCAGTTCTCTATTACATGTTTTGAAACTTTATTTGCTATTCTTTCATATTATTATTTTAAACAATTTCTTAGTGATTTCTTCCTCAGTACTTCGAGTCCCTTTGTTCTTTTCTTTTTCTTTTTCATGGGTGCCATGTTGTTTGGAAGTTTGCTTAGACCTAGTGAATGGTCTTTTAGGATTCCTCCACGTAAATAGGAGTTCACTTTTTGAATAATGAGAATTATATGTCACAGAGGGGGGGCATCAGGATTTTAGAGATGCTTAGGTGGGGCATGGCCAAAAAGGGGTTGGCAACCACTGCCCTAGAAGCTGGGGAAGCTCAGCAAGAAAACAGGACCTTGACTCTGGCCTGGTGACTCAGTTGGCAAAGGATTGTGGGTTTGATTCCGAATCATGGAAACTGAGGTTTCAGGTTCCATCCCCAGGCGAGGTGCATATGGGAGGCAACTGATAGATGTTTTGAGTGATGTTTCTCTCTCACATTGATGATTCTCTCTCCCTTCCTCTCTTTCCAAAAATCAGTAACACACACACACACACACACACACACACGCAAATCTTTAGGTGAGGATAAGAAAAAGAAAGGAAAAGAAAACAGGACCTTGGTCCTATAGCAACAAGGAACTGAGTTCTGCCCAAGACCTGAACGAGCAAGAAACGAATTCTCCGTAAGAGCGTCCAGAAAGGAACGCAGCCTGCCGACGCCTGGGTTCAGTCCGGTGAGGCCCCCACTGAGCGTCTGATCCGCAGAGCGGCGAGGTCATGCTCTGCGTTGTTTCCAGTCACAGCGTTCGTGGTCTTTTGCCTGCTCTAGGAAATGACGACCCTCATAGGATGAGTCTTGTAGTTATAAATAACTAGAAGCCCATTGCAGGAAGATTCCTGCAAGAATAGGGCTTCCTGAGCCAGAGCGAAGCAGAGAAGGGAGCGAAGCCTGCTGAGACAGGCTTTGCTCCCTTCTCTGCTGCCTCAGCTCCCTCCCTTCACTGCCACTTTTCTCCCTTCTGTCTCCACAGTCTCTGCTGCCTTGCTCCCTCCCATCTCCACTGCCTCAATCCCTCCCTTCTGGGCCGCTTTGCTCCCTCCCATCTCCGCTGCCTTGCTTCTTCCCTTCTTTGCCGCTTGGCTCCCTTCTGCAGCACTTGGCTTCCTTCTAGGCTGCCTTCAGTCTTCACTCCGAGCCTGTGTATACAAATTAACCGCCATCTTGGCTGGGTTAATTTGCATATAATCACTCGGATCGGCTGGTGGGCGTGGCTTAGGTGTCTCACAGTAATGGTTAATTTGCATATTACTTTTTTATTAGATTAGAATGGTGAGGACCAACCCCGTAGCTATTGCTGACATGCAAACACATCATAAAAACAAGGGGTGTTTACATACAAAAAGCCATAAAAACACAAGTTCATAACTCTTTTTTTTGGAAATAAAGGAGCATTGAATTAAAAAGCTTGAGAGTGGTTGGTATTTCACATATAAACTCGAGTGTCCATGGGCTTCTTGTGAAGGGGCATGTGATGCTATAAGACTAAAATTCGATCTGTAATTGCCAAAACAGGATGGAAAGACTGCAACACAGACTATACAGACTGTGGCTTCACAAGGCTGGGTTAATTTGTGGCAAAGAAGAAAGCCTAAATGTCATTTTCCATGGCCTCTTCGCCTGATGAATTTTGGACTTGGCTGATGGTGTGGAAGTCCTAGAAAGAGAAAGCTGGCAAAGAATTTTTCATGGTAACTTGAGATGTGCACATGTATTGCTAACAGCTATTCCTTTACTAGATATGCTTTTGTTGTTGCTATTAATCCTCACCTGAGGATATTTTTCCATTGCTATTTTTTAGAGAGTGGAAAGGAGGGGGGAGAGAGAGAAATATCGATGTGAAAGAGGCATCAATTGGTTGTCTTCCATACGGGCTGCTACTAGGGCCAGGGATGGAGCCTGCATCCCAGGTATGTGCCCTTGACCAGAATCAAACCTTTCAGTCTGCAGGCCGACACTGCATGTGTAATCGAACATGATGAAATGTGGGAATTCCTCTCTATCTTTTAGCTTCATTGGCAAAAACACAACCAGCGCTGGATTGTATAAAACCACGAAGAGCTGTGTTACCCACAAGTGGTCTGGGCTGTGCGTTTTACGTGGGAGCATGTTCTGGTGGCTGCAGCTGCTCTGGGCGGATGCTCTGGTCTAGTCCTTCAGATCAGGGAGCGCTGGGCACTGCCTCCTTCATCAAGAACGTTTCACTATGGAAAAAACATCAGCTGAACTGAGCAGTGTGCTTATCGACATGGACAGTTATGACTTGCACAGAGATGAATGTGCTGGATTTGAAATCATCCTCTTTATTATGTGATCATATGGAAACACCATAAACAGTTGCTTTTACAGGCCAATGTGCAACGATTCCTCAAGGGAAAGTTCCGTGGAGAATGTGTGATCTCGGAAAGAACTCCGCATGTTTTGGCAAGACGGGGACCAGTTTAGCAGAGATGTGAGTTGCACAGTGAGACTTGTTTATATTATAGCCTTGATGTTAGTGTTTCTATGCAAGGAAAGAATGCAACGTGTCTTCCAATGGTCAATAAAATGGAAGGGTAAAAGCAAATGTTAGAAGCTTAGAAGAATAGTTTAGATAAGATGTTATGACATGTTCTTAATTTATCAACAATTGTTACCGAAATAGGTGGGTCTTGATATTGGGTAGCTCCAAAAGTACTCATAAAAATTAATAATTTGATAAAATGTTTTGAATTTTATTTTCTGTCAAAAGAGGATCGTGAATGAGAAATCCATAGATCCAGAATCCACTTTTTTCACCCAAAGATGATTTAAATATAACTATGACCTCATAAGAGAACTAGCTATTGGTGAAGGATTGAAGATGCATTTAGAAAATACAGCATCGCTTGCTTCCTTTTGTAAAAGTTAAAAATAAAAATATGAAGCCTGTTGAAATTGCTTTAAAATTCCTTTTTGTATTTCTGCCAGCATAACTCTGTGAGATCAGTTTTCTACGTGAGTGTTATTAAAACAACACATCAGAACAGTTTCTGTATACATTCCCCCTAAGAGTTATGATGTCATTAATGTCACTCAGATTAGGTAAGTTAATAAGCAAGAAGAATGCCCACTGGCCACATTAAAATCTTTAACTGTAGAGATACAGGGTATTGGTTCCAAGTGTAAATACTGGCACTTAATAAGCACGCATTCACTCTTGCTTCTAACTTTTTGTTTAGTTATGACTGAGGAACAACTAAGCCACTATATTAATCACTTATAGCAAGCATGTCAACCTCAAAAGCTAACACGGGCAAAATAAACAAGGTTAAGTTTATGTGGCTGAAAAAAACCAAAAGCATCAATTTTCATAGAAACAGCTTTATTTCGATAGAGACATGCTGAATACAAAGGGCTGAAATCTAAACTAATAAAACCGTAATATTAAAATTAACCATCTTTTTGGGACTGGTAAGCCACGCCCACCAGCCAATCAGAGCAGCTGTATGCAAATTACCCAGCCAAGATGGCGGAGGCCGCAGCCCGGGAGAAGCCGTGCAAGACACAGGCCGCAACCAGCAGGGGAGGAGCAGGGCGCTGGTGATGGAGGCCAGAAATAGATCCGGTTGCGAATACAGATGGCAGGGCAGCCTTGGGGGTGGAGAGACCGAGCCAGCTCCGCCCTCGAGGCTGAGGTCTGGAAATCGGTGCAATCGGGCACACAGCACACACGGAGGCCTCCCAAACTGTGAGAGGGCACAGGCCGGGATGAGGGACCCCCCACCCCTGCCGTGTGCACAAATTTTTGTGCACCAGGCCCCTAGTAAGTGAATAATCATTACTATAAAATAATAGAACATTTTAATAAAAATTAATATTTTTCTTGAACATTAACTTACCAGACACTGAATAACTGCACAAATTAATAAACGTAACACAAATAAACCTATTTTTCTTGTTCTCTGAAAGCAAAATAGTTCCTATTGCACAGCAAACAAGTCAGTCCGAGACTAATGATGTGGCAATCGGCTAAAATACTCACTGCTGGTATTAGTGGAGAGAAATGGTGAGCCTGCGCGTAAGGCAAGTAAGGGAAATGAATGCAACACGATCATAGAAATCAGTCTTGAGTGACCGTTGTAGTTCGTCATTAGTCATTAGTAATTATGTGTAACAGGATATTGTAAAAATTAAGTCATGAAAAATTTTAAAACGTCTCTACATACTGTTATATTGGCTGGGCTTCGAAAATATTCGTTGTGGGCCACATGCGGCCCTCGGCTGCGAGTTTGACATGCTTGACTCACAGGCACACTTCCCAAGAGCAATGCATATAGTTTTTGTAATTTAGAAATTCCCCCTGTGTTCTGCTTATTCTGCTTGTATTTGTTGAAATGTAATTTCATGTTTTCAAATATAATAAGCATTTGGGGCTTCTACTTTGTATGTCTGTTTTTTTTGTTGTTGATCTAGTACTTTTTTTCTTTTTTTGTATTTTACCAAAAAATAGTCATTGATAGAATGGAGATTTTTTCCTAAAACAAAGTTCCTCCAGTCCTATTTGGTTTGGTTCAGTGGATAGAGCATTGGCCTCTGGACTGAAGGGTTGTGGGTTAAATTCCGGTCAAGGACACATACCTTGTGTGGGAGGCAATGGCAACCAATTGATGTGTCTCTCTCGCATTCATGTTCTCTCTCTCCCTCCCTCTCCCCCTCTCTCTCTCCCTCTCTCCCTCCCTCTCCCTCTTTTTCCTCTCCCTCTCCCCCTCCCTCTTCCTCTCTCTCTCCCCCTCTCCCCCTCCTTCTCTCTCTTCCCCTTCCTCTCCCCTTCCCTCTCCCTTTCCCCTCTCTCTCCCTCTCCTTCTCTCTTCTCCCTCCCTCACTTCCTCCCTCTCCCTTTCCCTCTCCCTTTCCCTCTCCCCCTCCCCTCTACTCTTTCTAAAAATCAATGGAAAAATATCCCTGGTTGAGGATTAACAAAAATAAAAATAAAGCAAAGATCTTCCTCTTTATTTTATTCTGCTCAGGCTGCTCAGGCTGGGTAGCTTATAAAACAGAATTTTATTTCTTGCAGTTTTGGAGGCTGGAAACCTGAGGTCAGGATGCCAGCATGGTGGAATTTGGGTGAGGGCCCTCTTCCAGGTTGTAAACTCTCTTGGTGGAAAGAGGATGAGGTTTCAGTGTCTCTTTTATAAGGGCACTAATTCCATTCCTAAGGGCCCCACCCTCATGACAAAATCACCTTCCTGAGGCCCCCCTCCTAACACCATCACATTTGGGGTTAGGATTTCAATATATGATTTGGGGGAAGACACAAACATTCAGTCCATTGCAACCACAAATACTTTGAGAAGCTCTGACTTAGACTAAGGTAGGTAAGCTTTTCTCTAGAGAATCAGAGAATAACCACTTTAGGCTTTGGGGCCATATGGTCTCTATTGCAGCTACTCCACTCTGCTGTTGTAGCATGAAAATAATCGTAGATAATATGTAAACAAATGGGTATGGCTGTGTTCCTAAAAAACTATACTTATGGACTGAAATTTTAATTTCCTGTAATTTCCATCTGTCGCAAATTATTTTTTCTTTTAATTCCCCTCCCCCACCAACCATTCAAAAACCATCTTTAACTTTCAGATTATAGTTTGCTGACCTGGAGGCTGGTACAGACCAACATGATATCCACATGGTGGGGGGTGGTTTGTGGCCAGCAGACACACATTTACTAAGCACCTTCTAGTGCCAGATACTCTGTGCCTCCTCCAAAGACCCTGGACCGTCTTGGGCTTCTCTCTGGACATGTCATACAAGCTCAGACTGAGCAATAGCCCGGCTGATCTTTTTGAGCATCTTTAAGGAGGCTTGTGAATCACTGAGACTGTGTGTGTGTGTGTGTGTGTGTGTGAGTGAGTGAGTGTGTGTGTGTGTGTGTGTGTGTGTGTGTGTGTGTGAGGCCCCTGGGCACATGTTTCCAGCGGCCTTCCCAGGAGGCCAGAAGAGGGGAGTGGAAGGTGGAAGGGCGGAGGTGTGGGGGTGGCTTCCTTGACTAAGAAACCAGGGCTCACCTGGAGACACTGCCAGATAGAAGTTTACGGAATGAGAGGCAGCGTTCCTGGGAGGGTGGTGGGTTCTACACCACTAGTGTCCTGTGTCTTCCTCCTCAGACGAGTCACGTGACGGTGAAGAAACCGGTGCCAGGTTGTCCCAGTTTGAGAGTTGAGAATCCCGCAGGGTCTGGAGCTGGTGACTAGCCTGCAGCTCCTGAACACTGACACGCCTTTCTCCTCATGCGCTGGGCCTTGGTGGGTGCTGGCACCCGCAGAGAGTGTCTGCAGTGGCTGTGAGGGAGAGCTCGGTGGCAGGGCAGGGCCACGCCAGAACCACTTGCCTGTGCCCCGCTGTCCCAATAGTCCTCACGCCCCCTGCCCCCTCTCCATGGCCTTCCCTCTCTCCTCACCTGGAGCAGCAGCCCTGGAAGGGAGCTCCCCAGGCCGTAGGCCCTTTCTGTGTGCTGGGGGCGGGGGCACGCAGGTTGTCTGGGGAGAGGGAGCCTGGCATCAGCCTGGACTCTGCTTAGCTCTGCCAGCACCTCTGAGACAGATAAGATGGAAAAGGCCAAGGCCGGGGCTGGGGAGGGGGAGGCTGAGAGGGCTGATTCTGGGGGCAGAGGGAAGGGGGCCCTCCTGCTGCAGCTGTGGGTGTGGCCTGCTGGTGGCGGGGCTCCAGGTGTGTGTGTGTGGGGGGTGTTACAGGCCCCCTGTGCCCAGCTGCCTGCCCCCACAAAGACCTGCCCTGGGGGGAGGAGCAGGGAGGCCAAGAGGAAACTGTGGCCAAGCAGTGGGCTGCCCGCTCTTTCTCTCCTCACCCTCTGGGCACCGTCTCTGCCCCTCCCAGGGACAGTCGTGTTGAGGCAGGTGGCACGTTCAGGGCATTAGAGGTCCGAGGGAGAGCCCGAGGCCCGAAGCCCCGGGAAGAGTCAGAAACTTCACGCCCAGGCCTGTGGGTGGCTCAGGGACTGTCTCCACCTGCAGAGGTTTTGTGGGCGCTGGAGAGGAGAGGAGGCAGACACTCAGTCCCAGGAAGGAAGTGGCAAAGGAGGGCCAGAGGGAAGCTTAGAGCACAGAGAGCAGGGTCCTCAGAGGGGCTGGGGAGGGATGGAACGGTGGGTGGGCAGGAAGGGGGCGCTGTGGCCTGCCCCGGGCATCTCCTCTGCACACTCAGCTCCCCCTACCTGCAGACACTGGAGGAACATCTGTGCAATTGCTACATAGACAGATGTGGTCATTACATCTTTCTTTAGTAAATGCTGTACTTCACAGATTTATTTTTTTAAAAGATGCAATTTGCAAAGACAAATATATTTTAGATATATAAATATGTCCAAGAATATATTTTATATGTTTAATAAAACATATTACTCAATAAATCCAGTTTTTTAAAGTATGTATTTAATAAGAATATGTTTACATTTAATCCTATCTAATAAAAGAGCAATATGCAAATTAAGCATCACTCTGCAACAAAAATGGTGGTGCCCCTAGTGGCCGGAGTGGTATGCTGGCAGCGTTGCCGTGGCAGTGTGAGCCCAGTGTCCATGCCCTGGCCGCATGGCAGGAGGGGAGGGGCCTGGGCCAGAGGCCGGGCTGAGGGACACCCTCCCACCCCCATGCATGAATTTCATGCACCAGGACTTTAGTAAATAAATATTTACATGCATTTAGAGAGAAAATTGGGGGCTGTGTGTAATTCCAGCGGTGGCCACCAGGGGCCAGCCAGTCTAAGGCTGCAGCGACAGCTCCGTGTGTGTTAGGCTGAGAAGGAAATTTGGAGCCATTAAGCGGACTTGGTTCCAAGTCCACTGCTCTGCACCTAACTCCCTGCAACTCCTTCCCCTCACTCTGCCTCTGTGCGGTGCCCCTCTCCTACAGTAGGAGTGAGCAGAGGCTGAGGAGCAGGGCAACGGGATGACAAAAGGACAGACCCAGTAGGGACATCCGCTGTCAGTTCCCCAGGGGCTGTTACTGCACTCAAGCGTTCCCACCTGAGGTGCTCTATTCAAAGACGGGACGTGGTGGTCGCATGGCAGTTTCATCTGCTTGCAGCAGGTGAAGGAGATGGGGATTCATACCCAAGCTCTGTTTCCCTGAAGGAGGCTCACCCATGGCTTATACAGTATACACTACATGAGGCCCAGTGCATGAAATTCGTGCATGGTACGGTCCCTAGGCCTGGCCGGCAATCAGGGCTGATCGGGGCTTTCCAGCTGCTAGCCAGGGCCTCCCTTTCTCAACTGCCGCCTCCTGGCCAGGGCCTTCTTTTGTTCCACGCCGCCCCCTGGTGGTCAGTGCATGTCATAGCCAGTGATCGAACTCCTGGTCTCTGGGTCAAACTCCTGAGGGGACAATTTGCATATTAGGTATATATATGAGAGGGAGGCCTGGTGCACAAATTTGTGCACCAGTGGGGTCCTTCAACCTGGCCTGTGGGATCAGCTCTCTGACATCCCCTGAAGGGTCCTGGATTTCGAGAGGGCGCAGACCAGGCTGAGGGACCCCACTGGTGCACGATTAGGGCCAGGGAGGGGTGTGGGAGGTTGGCCAGCTGGGGAAGGACCGTGGGAGGGCTCTAGGGCATGTCCAGCCAGTCTTGCTCAGTCCCAATCAACTGGACCCCAGCAGCAAGCTATCCTACTGCCCCCTGGTCAGTGCACATCATAGCAAGCAGTTGAGTGATCTTAGCATATCATTAGCATATTATGCTTTGATTGGTTGACCAGCCAACTGGACAACCAGACACTTAGCATATTAGGCTTTTATTATATAGGATAGATTTGGTCAATTACATGTGGATTCTTCTTTGCGGCTGGCTGCACTTACCAGGCTGGGTTTCTGTCAAGCTTACCCTGTTTGCAGCTGATCTATAGGTCCGGTGGCACATTCGAACATTCAGCAAGAACAGCATTTGGTAAGAATGGCCCAGACCTTGGGACTCTGTCCCATCTGACAGAACCGCAGGTGGGAAGGCAGGATGGAGTCTGAGAGCTAGCAGAAAACCTCGGAAATAATGCCACCCACCCACGAGCTCAACGTCAGTTTACAAAGCATGTTCCCAGGCCCTCTGTCCTGATGCCCGAAGCAGGTTTGTGAGGGGACTGAGGCCCAGCTCTGCCAGGGACCTGCTCGGAGTGGCACAGTGAGGGGGGAGGTATGTTATCAGATGAGGCCTCCTGACTTCCTGAAGTCTGTCTGTCCGACACACTAGACAGGAAACCAAGCTGCACGCACCAGCAGGGGCGAGCTCTGGGCGTTGCCTGGTGTTGAGTAGGCCTGGGGCCCCTCCGGCAGGGAGGAGTCTGGGAAGGGCTGGACAGATGGCCGTGTGGCCTCTGACTCAGGAAGGAAGAGACCAACCAGGTCAGAGTCTGGGAAGGGTCCCCACACCTATCGGGGTGAGAGGACCTCCGTCAGCGCTGCTTCACCCACGAGGCCGGACCAAGTCCTGGGCTCTGTCAGGACGAGGACTGGGGCCGTGGTCTCCTGGTCGGTGCTCCTCCTGCCTCAGAGATTCTCTGGGCTCCGCTGGGAAGTCTCCGCCCAGGTTTGCCTGCGTATATCTGGTGTCTCCTCCCTGTAACCCCACTTGTCTGCTTGTACCTCTAGTCCAGGGGCTCCCGGCTCCCGCCCCAGCCCAGTCCATCTGCCATCAGCCCCTTGGACAGGTCATCCCTGCCCCTGAGACCAACGGGCCTGGTCCCTGCCTGGTCTCTTGGAAGCCCCTGTCCCTCAGAAGCCAGGTCCCTCCAGACCTGGGCTCACAGTGCTCATCCCCAGGGACAAGTGGGAGGGATGTGGTACTGCCCCACCTGCCTGCAGTCGGAGCCACTCCCCTTCACAGCGAGGTCACAGGAGCCAGGCCCAGATCAGGCAGTGCCCCAGGGCCCTTGCTCTGGTCTCGGGGAGTGTGGGAAGCAGGGATCGCCTCAGCCAGTGCCCTCTCTACTACTTCTTCCTCCCTCCAAGGCTCCAGACTGCCCCCTCCTCCAACACTGCAGCTCCCAGGGCCCAGGTGCCCGCACCATGTGGGCTCCTCATGACCACGGGCCTGGTGCTGTGAGCTCTGGTCATGCTCTTGCATCACAGGTGCCTAGTGAGTGGGGCCGGGTTTGGCCTGGAGGTGGAGGGCAGGGGCACACAGAGCTGGCACAACTGTGTCGGGCAGAGGGGGTGGCAGCAGGCACAGAGGTGGGCTTTGAAAATCAGAGTTGATGCGGATTTGAATATCCCTTATCTCTGCCCATCTCTGCCTATGCATTTGGTTGTTCTAAGCCACCAAGAACCCTCACCTTCAGACACTAGGCCCCTCGCCCGGTGTACCTGAAATCACACAGACACGCACAGCTCGACCACTCCTTCAGGACACCCCACCTGCTCACCCAGAAAGAAGTCAGCCATAGGGAGAGACTGAGACCTGGACAGCTGGACAGCCCGGGGAGGAGAGGACCAGACAGTTCCTCCA
>PVJC01037545.1:0-17169 GCA_004026665.1 Murina feae | reverse complement strand
ACAGGGTTTATTTACCTGAGTCCTAGCGGCTTCTAGGGCACAGGCAGGCCACCCGGCGATCCTCACGACAAGACACACAGCAGCACAGCAGGCTGGTCCACGAGATGAGTTGAGGTGCACCACGGTCTGGAGGTTCCGTCTCAGCACTCCCGGCCGCCGGTCGGCTCGGGCTTCACCGACAGAGTCTCAGTATCTGGCGCCTCAGGAAGGGGAGGGAGAGAGTCCACCGTGGAGGAGCGGCTGACTGCTCTGAGGCACCTGCTCAGGGGCTCTTCTTTTAAGCGCAATTCAGCAGGTTTCTTCAGTGTCTTATCGGGGATGCCTGATGTGGCTTCTGCCCTTCTATCTATCGCACACATTTGGGGCGTAACGGGGTACAGCAGGGTGTAACGGGGTGTAACCCTTTTTAACTTTAACACTTCTAGTTTTTAGTAAAGTAGTTCACACATCCTAAAACTCAAAAAGTCTTCATTGCAAACCAAACTCTCTCTAATACATTTCATACACCTAACTAACACACTCTAAAATAATTACTATAACCAACCTCTATCTAATACATTTCATACACCTAACTCACACACTCTTCAATAATTACTGTAACAACTGGTATGAAAGATCTAAATGTTCTACCATAGACCCAGCCTCCACGTGGAAACCCACGCCATTAATCCCACACTGAGCCCTCTCTGGCCCCTGTGGGGGAGGAAAGAGGAGGGTCTGTCTGTCCGGGTGCCTCGGGACCACAGCCATGACCAATGACCCGAGCCTCCTTTCGGGATTTCTAGCTGTACACCAGGGCGAAAATTTAGCCCGGGTGCTGGCACCATGACTCGGCTCAGGCCCAGGGCAGCGGCCGGCTCGCCAACCACAGCAGGCCAGTCCTGGGACTTGGCAGCGCGCTGGCCTGCCCACCCCCACCCCCACCCCCACCCCCACCCCCAGGAACAAAACTTCGCAGTCCTTCTGAGTTTCTGCTTTGTCCCCACATCTTAAAAACTGTGGTGGGAACAGGACACTTCATTCAAAGGAGCCCTGAAAGGCCCTGTTGTGTGCCCTGGGCCCAGGCACCAGCTCAAGGTTCTCTGAAAGAGAAAGACTTGAACAACAGCAAGTGGCAGCCTGGGAACCCTGGAGGTCAGGCCCTCGTTAATTAGCCCCCGGCACTGCCTCATTAGTATGCAAACATATGCAGAGCCCAGCCTGGGCGCCTCCTCAGAGCTCCCTTGACCCAGCTCTGCGCTTATGCTGAATGGAGAGGAGCGATTTTATTTTCCCCTGCCACGGGGACCTGGCATATGCAGCTCTCTCTGCCTGGAATACCCTTCCCCCCACACACCTCAGCTGAAGGGTAACCCCCTCCCTAGATTGGGTTCTCCTCAACATATCTGTAGTTATTGCTCGTGTCACATACCTGGACTTGGAATTATTTGTACGTGTGCTTGTTTGTCTCCTCTCTCCCCTACGAAAATAGAAATTCCAAGGTGGTGAGGTTTTGCGTGGTGTCATTGTTGCATCTGCAGCATAGAGTCTAGACCCTGATGTATCTTAGGAGCTCAGTAAATATTGTTGCTAAAAATATTTTTATTGATTTCAGAGAGGAAGGGAGAGGGAGAGGGAGAGAGAGAAACATCAATGATGAGAGAGAATCATTGATCGGCTGCCTAATGTCCGCCCCAGGATCGAGCCTACAACCTGGGCATGTGCCCCGACCAGGAATCGAACCATGACCTCCCGGTTCATAGGTTGATGGTCAAGCCCTGAGCCACATCAGCCGAGCCTTGGTCAATATTTGTGGTATAAATACATGAATAAGTACATGAGTGGGACTCTGCCAGGCCCACGGGCGTCCAGTCAACCCTGCCTTCCTGCGGGGTTGGTAAGAGGATGCCATTTCCCCAGCCTCCCTGTGGGTTTGCTGAGGCCCACGTGTTCCCTTTCTCTGGACTCCCTGGGCTGAAAGGTGAGTGGGAACACTTCGGGGCATTTGCATTGAAACCTGCGTACATTTGTCAGGCAAATAGGATGACCCTCGTGATCAAAGGGACGGTGAGATGACAAAGCTACAGAAGAGGCTTCTTCCAGGTGGAGAAAGGAAGCTTGGCTGGACTTAAATCTATAAAGTCCCAAAGTGGGTGCAGAGGGAGGGAGGTGGGACACCCACCTCAACTGGTAGAAGGAGAGGCTTCCCTTGATGTTTAGAAGAGTTTAAGGCAGCGATTCTCAACCTGTGGGTCGAGACCCCTTTGGGGGTCGAACGACCCTTTCACAGGGGTCGCCTAGGACCATCCTGCATATCAGATATGTACATTATGATTCATAATAGTAGCAACATTACAGTTATGAAGTAGCAATGAAAATAATGTTATGGTTGGGGGTCACCACAACATGAGGAACTGTATTAAAGGGTCGCGGCATTAGGAAGGTTGAGAACCACTGGTTTAAGGCAAAGAAAAGCCACAACCCTCCCCTCAACCTACTTTTCTCAGAAAGTCCTTATGTTCTTCCCTGAGAAAGAAGGAGGCCCCAAGAGTGCAGACAGGTCTCAAGAGGCTCCAGCTGGCTGGGCGCCAGATCTGGGGCTGTCACAGTAACAGTGTGAGGTCGGTGCTGTCACATTTACAGGGTGAGGTCAGTGTTTGGCAGGTGCTGAATACAAACTGATGGCACGAATCTCACAGAGATGAGCATTCCTGTCCTCCAAGTGCCCACCGAACCCTGATCAAAGCAAGGGTGCTGGGCTACAGGGGCTACAGGGGTTCCAATGATCACGTATTTGCTGTTCCTGGCATCCGCAAGCTCTACCTACTCATGCTGGAAGGGGTCATCTCACAGGCTTGGGGATCAGGCACTCAAGGAGAATCAGCCGCAGGAAAAGGTCCAGGGAGAGAACAGTGATGCGGGAGCAAAGTGAGCATTGAGGCTTAGCACTGCGTCCCAGGCGAATGGAGGGGGTCCCTGCGGGGGCAAAGGAATGAGGTGACTTGAACGAGCATCGCCAGGATCTGGCCACGAACCTGCTCCCCAAGTCTCAAATCCCAGGAGGACTAGCTCCTCATCATGGGCCCCCCCCCAACATTTCCCTGGGAATTCGCTTCTCCTGCCCCCACAGCACCCGCCCCCTCACCCAGCTAAAGGAGAGAGATTAGCCGGAGGACAAATGTGGGAGTTGCAGCTGAAAGCTAGAGGAGGCGGAGAAAGCCGCTAAGGGAAAGAGGCAGCCCACCACCAAAAAAAAAAAAAAAAGGAAAAAAAGACTTTATTGAGATAACCGTTCCCCCAAGACGGAGAGGCTCTCCCAAGGTGATGAGCTCCCTGTCGCTGCAAGAGTGCAAGTGGGACCCGTGGGCCGTTCAGGGCTCCTGTAGATGGAGTTCCAGCATCGAGGACCTGCAAGGTTCTCCAGTTAGTGGCTGAGGTTTCCCGTCAGAGTGAGGGGACTCAGGCCCCCTGACATTGTTTGCAAAATATTTTCTGAATGAGCATCTTTTTTCCACCCTCCCTTTCCCCAGGGAAAGTGTGGGTAACTTTCTTCGGCTTCTCGAAAGGGTTTATGACTCCAAAAGATTAAAAATCATCGAGAGGAACCAGTGAGGTCACCACTTTCCAAACCTGGCTGTGCATCAGAGTCATCCGAGGAGTCAGAGAATATAGGAACCCTTCCCCAGGTCCCACTCCAAGGCCACAGAGTCAGAATCCCTATGAAACGGTGGTTTTCAAAGGCTCTCGCTGGGTGAGTCTGATGCCCTCATCCAGGGATCGGTCTGAAAACTCTAGAACATAGTAACCAAAGGCCTTGGTGAGTTTTAAGAGCCTGCATCCTGAAGATTTAGGATTCTAAAACGGAGGTCACGAAACAGGGCCCCGTGGACCTCTCTGGCCTATAGACGCATGCGCTGTCCATGGGGAGATTATTGAAACATGATAAACAAATAAACAACTCTTATCAAGGTTCAAAATTGGAATAGTTCACACACACACACACACACACACACACACACACAATCCAGGTTTTAAGTGTCTCTTTTACCATCAGAAGAGCTGACAAAATGTGACCCTCGTTCCCAAACCTCACTATTCCACTGGCGCTTACTCACTTCGCCACAGTCCCCACCACTCCCTATTACCTGCCACCAACTGACTTCACTCTTGCACATTAACTACCTAGCTCTTCGGGTCACTTACATTTGAGTACCCTGTTTGACATTTCCCTGGAAATTCACAGCTTGGGGGATTATTGGCTCCAAAGTGATTCCTGAATTGAGACGGGAACGGAGGAGCCCGAGGTCCATACTTCCCCCAGAGGTCCCTCCGCACTTGCCCTTCTGACACTAGAAGCTGTCTTGTGGCTCCAGCACTGAGGCCAAGGGCTTCAAAGACAAACAAGCTCCAAATTGAGTTGGCGCTGATCCCTTTCGGCCTCCACCTGTTTTCTTCTGCCAGGCAGACCCTCCCCGCCTCCACTGGCTTCCTATTAAAATTAACAAGCGTTGCAGGCAAGCATCAAAGGCAGGGCTGTGCCTTTAACATTCCGGGCAGGCACAGGCTCTCATCGCAGCCCCTCCCAGGCCTTCCTCTCTTCCAACTGAACTGGGGGCAACGGTTCAGTGGGGAAGGCCAGAATCTGAATTCTGGCCGTTCTCCTCTGTTTGATATTTGCACCAAAGAAAATTCCAGAGCCAGCAGAACATCTTCATAGCGATTTTCTTCAAAGCACCCAGCAAGAACAGGGCAATCATTCTCAAGAGGCACCCTTAGGAGAGTATGTTATTAACCTCATTTTATTGGCAGAGAAACCGAGGTCAAATGGCTTGCCGGAAGAGAGAGAAAGAGAGAGAGAGAGAGAGAGAGAGAGAGAGAGAGAGAGAGAGAGAGAGAGAGTGTGTTGGGGGCGCGAGGGGGGACAGAGGATCAAAGCAGTGGTGGACTAAATCTGTGTCCATCCAAGGCTCATGCAGACCTGAAGTTGGCCCAGGAATTCTAGCACATTCAGGCATCCATACCCAGCCGGGGGGCAGGGGGGCCTGGCCACCCCTCCTGGTTCTCACACTGAGCTTCTCAGGCCCGAGCTGCTCACAGACCTTAGGTCAATAACCCCCACAGATGCTGAGGGGGCAGTGAACCCTGCCACCCACCCCTTTACAGTGCAGGAAATGACAGCAGAAAACACTCATTCCCCTTCTATAAAACCCTCACACTGTCGTCTTGTGCCCCCCCCCCAACATGGATTGGGGGTGATCCGATTATTTGCAAAGAGCTATGGATTTATGCACTGGTGGTGGGGCCGCAGGCAAGGACGCTCCCTCTCGGGCCTCATGCTTCCAATCTGCAGTTGAGGTCAAGACCGAGAGAAGGCGTGGACCACACCATTGCCTGACAGCTCTGGTGCTCTAGAACTATGTCAGTTCCAGAACCCCTGGCTCTGAACCCATTGCAATCAGAAGGCAGTTTCAAGTAAAGGGGGTCAAGTGCAGGGACCCAAGACCAACTTTGCCGACTTGACCATGCCCGTGGGCTCAGCTAAGGATGCGGCTCCGTGCTGCCCCTGCCCCTGCTCCCACTGTGGAGGTGTGTGGCCTCACATCCCATCTGCAGCAGCTCCTGCAAGCTCCTCCATGAAGCCCAGGGCTCTGAGCATGCATCCACAGGCCCAGAGGAAGCCAGAGCTCCCTGGACTACGAGGGAGGGAGGGAGAGAGGGTAGGAGGGAGGAAGGGAGGGAGAGAGGGTAGGAGGGAGGAAGGGAGGGAGAGGGAGGAAAGGAGGAGACTGGGGAGAGGCAAGTGAGGCACCTAGGGCTCAAAACGTAGGCAGGTCCCCACTCCCAGGGTCCTTCGGGTGCCACCCTGCACCTGTGCGTCCTCACAGAAGCGGCTTCCTTCCTCCTCCTCTGAGAGCTATGGGCACGCTCTTTGCCTCTGCTGGGGATCAAGCTCCTGAGGCCCAGGCCCTGCGTCTGGTTTACTTACCCCATGCAGAGGGCTGGCCTGAAGCACATAGGCAGCCCTGGATATGTTGCTGAATGGTTGACGAGAGGAGAGGGAGACAGAGAAAGAGAGAGCAGGAGGGGTGGGGGGAGAAAAGAAAAAAAAAAGGTGAACTTGCGCCTCCTTCCCCCTCTCCAAAACCCTGACCTGGGCTGCCAGCCGACCTGGCCAGCCGCTTGCTGCTGGGGGCGAGGGGCGTGGGTAGTAGGCCTTACTCGGCTTCCTCGGGGCGTGTGCAAAGCTGCAAAGCGGAGGTTTCACTTGCGCCCTGGGTACCGAATGACAGCTGTGGGGCTGCGGGGCCTTTTAATTAACCGGCAGCCGCCAGCCCTGGGGAGTCTGTGAAGCCTGCCGACCGCACAGGTGACTGGGCTTGGCAAAGTGGCTCTTCATGTAGCCTTAGCCGCATTTTCACAGCCCACCCCCTGGGAGGCTGTGGGGTTCTTTGCCAGGGCTCCTGAGTGGGATTGGACCTCAGAAATGCAGAATCGTGTGTGTGTGTGTGTGTGTGTGTGTGTGTGTGTGTTTTGGTTGGGTGGGAGGGGGAGTGCTTTCTTGGGGCTATTCTAAGAACAACCCCAACCTCCCTGACATCTCTCTCTCTCTCTCTCTCTCTGTCTCTCTCTCTCTCTCTCTCTCTCTCTCTCTCTCTCTCTCTCTCTTTCTCATGTGTACACACACAGACACATACATTGTTACCTTAGCTGATGGGACAGATCTCTAGAAAAATATATAATAAAGGAAATGTGAAAAGCTTTACAGCTTATCAAAACCCACAGCCCCTCTTCTTGATGGTAAGATCTTTGAAACTCCTTCAGCACAGCTGTCAGAACTTGGACCACAGAGAGGCAGGCACCTCCTTAGCCCAGCATGGGAAAGCGGGGAGGGCTGCCCCTGCTCTTCTCAACCAGCCTTTTACCCCAAAGCCCAACCCCCCAGGGTTTGGGGGTCTGTGACCTCTTATGCTTTTCCAGGCTGGACCATGGACAGATTTGAGACCAAGAAGATTTTCGTCTTTTGTGCTCTTTATGACTTCTTACCTCTCCTCTGAGCTTCCTACCCTGGTATCTCCTGTCCTGCTCACGATCATCTCCCTTCTAAGGATGAGCCGGGCTGGCGTGGCTCGGCAGTTGCACATCGACCCAGAAACCAAGAGGTCACTGGTTCCATTCCCCATCAGGGCACATGCCCTCCATCCCCTGTGGGGGGCATACAGGAGGCAGCCAGCCAATGATTCTCTCTCATCATTGATGTTTCTATCTCTTTCTCCCTCTCCCTTCCTCTCTGAAATCATTAAAAATATATTTTTTAAAAAATTAAGATGATAAACTGATGTTTGCAGAGGTGGCAAAGTGTCGGGGCTGAGCTCCAGTCATATCCGACTCCATATCAAGCTACCTATCAACCTATCCCTCCACTATAAACACGAACTCTTAATAAAATCTATTCCTCGAGCAATTGTGTTTTAAACGCCAGATCTTTTTCCATTTCTCTTCATCCTCACCACAACTCCAGGAGTGGATTCTGTGGCTGAGGTTCACAGCGATAAAAAACTTATTGGGCCCTACCTGGTATGGCTCAGTGGATAGAGCGTCAGCCTGGGGACTGAAGGGCCTCAGTTTGATTCCTGTCAAGGACATATGCCCAGGTTGTGGGCTCAATCCCCAATAGGGGGCATGCAAGAGGCAGGCAATCAATGAGTCCCTCTCATCATTGATGTTTCTTTCTCTCTCCCCCTCCCGTTCTCTTTGAAATATTAACAAACAAACAAACAACAACAACAAAAAAACTTGTCTGAGATTGTCCAGCAAGCAGATGGAGGAACCAGAATTAGAACCCTGTGTGAAGAAGCGCAGCCCATGATGTGCACTGTGCTCTCTCTTGCTAGAGTGTGAAAGGCTGATGAGACACCCACAGTCCATGTGAGGACGACTAGCCCATGGTTCACACTCTGGGTGTTAATGGATGGTGGGAGGCAGGGACATGCAAATCATACCTCAGTGAGATGCATTACACTTCTTTACACTTACCAGATGGGCAGACATGTCAAAGTCTGACTATAGGAAGTACTGGAGGAGGAGGTCGGGAAATGGGGACTCTCAGAAACTGCTAGAGGGAATGTAAATTAGGATCGGATCTTTGGAGAGCGATTGTTTCCCTACACCCTAGCCATCCTCTTTCTGAAGATGAGTGAGCCTTGTACACTCAGGCACATGATATGAACAGGATGTTCCTTGCAGCATTTTTATAATAAAGACAATGTGGCATAAGGGTCAAGGTCAAGGGCAGACACAGGGGGCCACTTAGGAAATGAGTGCTGAAATCTGCGTGGGAGCTGATGCTGGCTCACACCGGGGGCCCATGGAGGCAGCAGACGGTGGGAGGACCCGGTTGGAGCGGAGGCTGGGAGCGGATATGTCACGTGTGAGGTGTTGTTTGGCATCCGTGTGGAACCTGGATCTGGAGTTTAAAAGAGAGGCAACCTGGAGATGGAAATTGGGAGCCCCAACACGCAGACAACATTGAAAGACTTGCGCCTGTTAATTTTTTATTTCTTAAAAGAGTCGAAGCAAATATGACGGTGTTGACGTCTATTGATCCTGGGTGGCAGATGCAGTGGTGCTTGTAACACCGTTCTTGGTACTTGGAGTGTGTCTGAGCTTTTTGATACTGAAGTAAATGAATGCCACGAGGCTCCCAACTGCTGAACGGTTTTGTCAGGAATGCCTTAGACCTACAGTGTGGGTGTGGCAATGAGCTGAGCAGCCAGGTTCAAATGCCCCTGCCGCCACTATGCCACTGTGCCCAGTGACGGGGGATTGACGGTCTCCCTGGGCCTCTGTTTCCCCAGTTGAACAACAAGCAGCTAGCCCATGGCTTCTCAGGGTTCCTCTAATGCTGACCATGCAGGATTCAAGGGCCCCTGCCTGCTCTGATTTTGCCCACCCACCTCTCATGCCTAGTCTTACAGAGGAGGCCACAAATACCCCCATGAGAAGGTTCTTTGCCTCCAAACATGGAAGCTGCAGCAAGGGGAGTCAGGGCCCCGTGGCCCCCAGAACCGGGGACCCAAAAAAGAATTAGGTGGAGCTTAAAAGCAGGGACCCCAGAGGTGAAACTCTTCCCAATATTTACTGCTGATAAATGCACCTTGCTCAGGACCCCAGGGCTGGCCTATGAGCCTGAAACATACAGATGGGTGGGT
Source organism: Murina feae (assembly GCA_004026665.1). NCBI lineage: Eukaryota > Metazoa > Chordata > Mammalia > Chiroptera > Vespertilionidae > Murina > Murina feae. The sequence goes on along the minus strand of PVJC01037545.1, from coordinate 7,981 downwards.
GGCTGCCAAGTTGTAATAGGCACAGGTAATGATGATAATAGTGCTACTAATAATATTTATGTGCCAGGTTCCGAACTGAGGACTTAATAGGCAGCCTCTCATTTAAGCCACACAACGGGGCCAAGTGCGGTAGGGTTCTCATTTTCATTAGCTTGACTGCAGATGAGTAAACTGAGGTCAGACAGGGTGCAGGCTCCAGGTGGCACATGCCCCTGACGTTTGGCCTTCTCACCCATGGGGACCCAGAGTCACGTCCGGAAGAAGGCCTGAGTGGGGCCTTCTCAAGCCCAGAGGTAGGACCCAGCCCCTCCTGCCCAACTAGAAAAGCCAGAAGACAGCCCTGAGCCAGGGCAGGAGCAGCCCCTGCGAAGGAGGAAACACGAAGGGCAGATAATAGGACGCACAGGACAGGGGCGCTGGGTGGATGTAGCTGCCAACCTGAGCCCCGCAGGTGCCATTGAGTCTGAGCCTGGATCCCTGACACCTTGGCAGGTGTGCGTGTGAGAGGGGGGCAGTCACCTGCATCCCCAGTGATAAAAAGCCACTGGATGACTGTACTGCTCTCCCCAACCCCTCGCCTGTGGTGTCTGGCTCAGCCGCGTGCAAGGCGTCTGGCCCCAGGGGGAGGTGGGGCGAACCTACACCAGCAGCTACTCGGCTATAAATAGCAGCCTCCAGCGGCTGCTCACTCACCTCCTTTCTCCGTCACAGACACACCCGAGCCCCTCAGACACCTAGACCATGGACCCCGGGGAGTGCTCCTGCTTGTCTGGTGAGTAAGGATGCCCACCCTGGCCCAGCTGGTGAGGCTCAGTGATTGAGCGTTGACCTATGAACCAGGAAGTCACGGTTCGATTCCCGATTCCCGGCCAGGGCACATGCCCAGATTGCAGGCTGGATCCCCAGTAGGGGGTGTGCAGGAGGCAGCGGGTCGATGGCTCTCTCTCATCATGGGTGTTTCTCTCTCTCCTCCCTTCCTCTCTGAAATCAACACAAATATGTGTTTTTAAAAGGATGCCCACCCTTGGGCTTTATGGCCGTGCCCCAGCTTCCCCAGGGAGCCTGCAGAGCCTGCTGGTGTGATTCAGGCTTCCTTCCTGCAGTTAGGAGCCGCCAGTGGTGTTTGCGTCAGACTGGGGACCTCTGGGGCAGCTCCCCCGCTCTGTTGACTACCAGCCTCACTTGCTAGAATTGATAGACTGGCTCTGGAATGATTGTGGGGGGTCTGGCAGCAGGCCCCTAAAGGCAGCCACCAGGGCAGGGGAAGAGCTGCAGCCCAGATCCTGGAAACCTGGTTTCGGTTCGTTGCTGCAATCATTTCTGACAGTATTTCCAGGCCTCAGTTTCCTCGATAGTTCCTGTGGGAACTTGGGCTTGGCGGAGTTGACTTAGCCCAGTGGTTCTCGAACCGGATTCTACAGCAGAATCACCAGTGTTGCTTTTTAAAAATACTGACTCCCGCCCGGTCTTTGTGGCTCAGTGATTGACTGGCGACCTATGAACCAGGAGGTCATGATTTGATTCCCGGTCAGGGCACATGCCCAGGTTGCAGGCTCAGTCCCCAAGTAGGAGACATGCAGGAGGCAGTCAATCAATGATTCTCTCTCATCATTAATGTTTCGATCTCTTTCCCTCTCCCTTCCTCTCTGAAATAAATAAAAATATTATATATATATATATATATGGCCTGGTGCACAAAATTCATGCAAGGGGGCTCGGCCCTCACAGCCCTGCCTGCCTCTACTGGCCCTCGCAGCCCCGGCTTCATCCAGAGGGTCATCCGGACGGTTGTTCTGCTGTTAGGTCTAATTAGCACATTAGCTCTTTATTATATAGGATCATTATATAGGATTGACTTCCTTTCTACACCCAGATCTTTGAATCAGAACATCTCGAAGGCTGGTTGCAGGGATCTGAATGTCAGCGAGGCTCCTGGGGTTTCCGGCGTGGCCTGTGACTGGGAACCCCTGGATGGTCCTCGCCTTGGCAGCATCTTCCCCTCTGGCCCAGCACAGCCTGGCAATGGCCCAGAGACCCTGCCACGGTGGCGCTCTGCAGCGCACCCTGTGTGCCCTGTCCACCTTGGTCCTCACGTTTCTGCTCTGTCCTCTCTTCCAGGAGGAATATGCATCTGTGGAGACAACTGCAAATGCACAACTTGCAACTGTAAAACGTGTCGAAAAAGTGAGTCTGATGACCGGGCACCAAGGGCCAGGCACTAGGAAAATCTGTTCCCTCCATCTGCAACCCCAGCCACGGGGGAGGGAGCGGGATCTGGATGCCTTTTGCCCATTTGGGAGGATGGAGGGGAGGTTCCAGCCTGCCCAGAGGTGAAGGGGAGAGAGCACTGGCCTGGAGTCAGCAGCTCTGGGGTTTGGTCCCGGATCAGCCACTTCCAATAACATTGGGCAAACCGTGGCACTCCCCGCCCCACCCCCTGGGCCTCTGATGGACTCCGCATGGCCTCTGAGATTCCTTCCAGCTCCGACATCCCACAACTTCCGGTCCCAGGGTTTTGTGGCTGCGGATTGAAGCCTATGGCAGGCTCTTCTTTTCCTACCTCCTCTGAGCAGTGGGAGGGGAGGTGGTTAGAGAGCAGTGTGGACCCCAAGCTGATCTATCTGCTGACCCTTACAGGCTGCTGCTCCTGCTGCCCCCCGGGCTGTGCCAAGTGTGCCCAGGGCTGCATCTGCAAAGGAGGCTCCAGCAAGTGCAGCTGCTGCCCCTGAAGGGTCCCCGGCGTGCTGGGGTGCGGCCTGGGCAGCATCTGTACAGTGCATTAGCGGAGAAGTGGAGATGAGTGTGCTTTTTATATGTTTGCCCCCGTGAGGTGTTGGTGACACTCATGTAAAGTGTTGGAGCAATAAAGTTTTCATTCATGGTGTCTGGTGGTCAGAGCACTGTTTGGGCCTCACTCAGAAGGACCAAGAAGGGCCGACTCCATTGCAGAACGGTGGTTGCCTGCTGCGTCCCTTCTGCCCCCGTTGCTAACCGCAGGCTCTTGAAACTCTGCCTGGGGCTTTCTCCTGCTGCCTGAGCCTCTTTTATTTTTAAAAAAAAATATGTTTTGATTGATTTTGAGAGAGAGAGGAAGGGAGAGGGTTAGAGAGGTAGAAACGTCAAGGAGAGAGAAACATCATCAGCCCAGCAGCACATGGCTCAGAGTTTGAGCGTCAACCTATGAGCCAGGAGGTCAAGGTTCAATTTCAGGTCAGGGCACAGGCCCAGGTTGTGGGCTCCATCCCCAGTGTGGGGCGTGCAGGAGGCAGCTGATCAATGGCTCTCTCTCATCATTGATGATTCTCTCTCTCTCTCTTTTTTACTCTCTCCCTTCATCTCTGAAATCAATAAAAATGTATTTTTTAAACACGCGCGCGCGCGCACACACACACACACAAAATCATCAATCGGCTGCCTCCTGCACGCCCCACACTGGGGATTGAGCCCACAACTCAGGCACGTGCCCTGACCCGGAATCAAACAATGACTTCTTGGTTCCTGGGTCAACGCTCAACCCCTGAGCCACACTGGCTGGGTTGCCTGAGCTTTGTTGCCGCAAGCACAGAGTAGGCTGGGAGGACTGGGGAGTCAAGACCACTGGGAATAGCCCTTAACCAATGATAAATAGTAGTTAGGAGGTAAAACAGATACCCCATATCTTTACCCTTACAGTGGGACTGAGCTGAGACCTGGTCTGCACCATCCCCCAGAAGTCCTGGTTTCTGCAGCTCCTTCATCTTCAGCTCTCCCAGCCTCATTCCCCAATTACACAAAACACAACCCCCCCACTGACCTCTCTCTATGCCTTGATCTGCGCTGTGCCTTTCTCTGCTCCCATTCACCCATAAATGTGATTTGACCCGGTCTGGTATTCCAGAAAAATGTGAAAGTCTGATTCATTGATGTGCTTGTCCAAGTCATCTTTCCTTACCCTGTTATATAAAATTTCTTGAGGCCAAGATATCCAAGAAAGAGGCTAACTGAAGAGTTTAGGAAGGGAACTTACATACATACGAGGCTCATCTGGGGGACAACAAGACGACATGGATGCCTTCTGCACCATGAGCAGGTGTTAAGGGGTTATACGAGACAGGGCGGGATGAATAGGGGTTCAGGGGTGTGACCCACCCGGATACGGGGCAAAGACTTATCCACTTGCCTAGGGAAGGGCAATGACCTGTTCCAGGAACCAGCAGGCCTGGGGCACAGAGAAGGAAGGGGGATTTGTGGGAAGCAATCTTCGTCCTGGTGGGATCTAACTGGATCTAGCCTAAGGGTCCAGCAGTCTCTGCTCCACAAACTCCAATCCTCAGCTCTTTTATTCGTTTTTCTCTTTTCTCTCCTTGTCTTTTTAATGTTTCTTTTGGTCGATTTTCAGGAGGAAGGAGAGGGAAATGCATGTTTTCAGTCCACCATCTTGTAGGCTTTTTACTGGTATAATTGCTCATCTTTGCAATAACCCTACAGAATGGGGATTGCTGCCTCCATTCTACAGGTGGGGAAACTGAGGCTCGGAGAAGATCCCAACTCGGGCAGGACTAGCTGAGAGGGAAGCTTGAAGACCATGTGGGAAGACGGACAGGGGTGGAGCTGAAGTGGAAAGTAAGCAGATGGGTTACAAGCGACTTTGCAGGCTTAAAACTTAAGCAGAGGAGACATGAAGGAAACAGATTTCAGGTCAAGAAGGAGAGCTTTTCTCACGGCAGAGCTTCCTGAGCCGGCAGGTGCTGTGTCAGGAGGCTGACACGTCATGGATCGTGTTCCCATGCTACCTAAGGAAGACAATGGAGACCTCCCGCGGGCTGTGACAGACTCTGCACCTGCTCAGGCTATATTCCAACTTGGATGGAGGCCAAAGCAGGCCTTGGTGGGAAAGGAATGGAGGCCAGGTCCCAAGGCAAGAAAGGCAGTTCCTCATGTGGAATGCAGGGGCGCTCCAGGCACACAGGCAGCTGAGGCAGGGAAGCGCAGGGCCCTTGGGAACAAGGGTTGAAGTGGGGCGTTCAGGTTTCACCATGGCTGGTTTGGGGACCCAGACAGGGCTTAGACCCCTTGGCTACAAATGCTCGGAGGTTTAACTAAAGCCAGCTCTCCTAGAGACGATTGCGCCTTAGTTGTAAAGGCCTTCACAAAGCCCAGATTCACAGGGCATACGACTTTTTAAATAATTTGGCACCTGGCTGGCGTCGCTCAGTGGTTGAACGTAGACCTATGAACCAGGAGGTCACGGTCCAATTCCAGGTCAGGGCACATGCCCAGGTTTTGGGCTCCATCCCCAGTGTGGGATGTGCAGGAGGCAGCTGATCAGTGATTCTCTCTCATCATTGGTGTTTCCGTCTCTCTCCTCCTCTCCCTTCCTCTCTGAAATCAATACAAATATTTTTAAAGCATAAAATAATTTGGCAATGTCATCAATGGACCAGAAAAACATTTGTTCCCATTTTACCCAATAGTTTCACTACTGGAAATCTATTGTAGGGAACTCACCACAAATTCAGTGGGGGAAAGCCTCACTGACTCACAGGAGGGTGCACTTCAGTACTGTTTATAGTTGTGAAAAACTGGAAACAACCTCATGTCTAAGGCTATGACATTGTTCAAGTAAGCTGAGGCCGGTGCGCATGATGGGATATGACACGGCCACTAAAAATGCACAGGAAATGATTTGGTAAATCTTAAATTATAGGCTATAAATTAGTAACGCAGTCATGTTTTTCAGAAGAGAGACCATATAGAATACAAAATGTGAAAATGAAATGTACTAAAATGTTGACAGGGGCTGTGTTCAAATCACAGATATTTTTCTTTCCATTTTTCAGAATTTTTCAAAATTTATTGAACATGGCCTTTATTAAAATAAATACTGTTTGAAAAGGGAAAAAAAATATGTATACTTTGAGACATAAATTCTACTTTAAAGCATGTTGTCTCCTAAGGGAGACATCGTGGATGTAGCCCTAGCCAGTTTGGCTGAGTGGATAGAGCCTGTGGACTGAAGAGTTACTGGTTCTATTCCAGTCAAGGGCACATGCCCCAGTTGTAGGCTTGACCCCTGGTGGGGGCTGTGCAGGAGGCAGCCAATCAATGATTCTCTCTCATCACTGATGTTTCTATCTCCCTCTCCCTTCCTCTCTGAAATTAATAAAAATATATTTTTTAAAAATTGTGGAAGTGAAATTAATTTCAGGGACAGAAATTTACAACCTATTGATAAATATGGAAAAAGTTATTTATAAATCACTGTGTACTGTAGGCTTCTAATTTTATATTTGAAAGGATTATAAATGCATATATTTAATTCTCCAAAAATTTATACAATAAAGAAAGAATAAAGGGGAAAGAGTATTTCAGAAGGATGTTATGGTTTTCAGACCCCTCAAGATCCTGGCTACCCTAGGGTGTAAGGGGGTGTATTAGGGTTTTCCAGAGAAACAGAACCAGTATATATATGGATCTTGATATGACATATATATATATACATATATACATATATATCTATATGCATATATATGTGTATATATATGGTGGGGCAAACGTGGTGGGGCAAACGTGGGTTTACAGTTGTTCATATGGAAAACAATACAATCATTAATATATAATAAAACAAGAATAAACTTTTGCATAGTCACAACTGTAAAGCCACTGTTGCCCCGCCCCGTACATATATTAGCATATGTTATGAATTTATGTTAGGATTTGGCTCCCATGTTGTGGAGGCCCAGGCCCACAGTCTCCCCCCTTGCTCGCTGCAGAACCAGGACAGCAGGTGGTGTATTCAGGCCGTTAGAAACCTGAGAACCAGGAGCGCGATGTCTCAGCTCAGCCAGAGGCCATCCTTCTGCCTTCCTCTCTCCAGGCCCTCAGCAGACAAGCTGCTGCCCACTTACGCTGGTAGGAGAAAGCTTTCCTCAGACTATCAATTCAAATGCTCATCTCTCTGGACACGACCTCGCAGACACACTGAAATGAGGTTTCCCAGCCGCCTGGGCGTCCCTCGGCCCAGGCGAGTTGACATATAAACTACCCATCACCGTGGGGCGTGGACGGGGAGACTGCTCTCCCGGCTCAGAAGCCTCAGCGTCCAGGACGCGCCCTCGCCGTGCACACCGAGGCGAGCGCCCGGGGAGTGGGGGGGAGTGCCCTCCCCTGTGCACACAGTGGGACGTCTGTGCACACAGTGGGACGTGAGGTGGCTGCCCGCGAAGCGGGGAGTTGGGGAGCACGGTGGGGGAGGGGCACCGCTGCCGCAATGCGCGCTTTCCGGGGAGCCCAGATGGAGAGGGGGCGCCGAGCGCGCGCGCCGCGGGCTGTGCTTGCGCGCCCCCGCCTGCGGCTATAAAAGCCTCATCGCCTGCGGCCACGGAGCCTCCTGTGGTCGGGAGACGCCGGTTCACCCTCTCCAGCGCCATCTCCGCTCGACATGGACCCTGAGACCTGCCCTTGTCCTACTGGTGAGCCCCCCCGCCCAATGCTGCGGCACAGCGCGCCCCCGAACTCCCAAAGGATTCCATGTCCTATGACTTCCCACAAGGACCTTTGCGGGAAGGGACCTTTATTTCCCATTTTGAGCCTCGTGAAGGGCAGGCATATCCCGAAGGGCACTGCACCCCACCTCCTCCCTTTAGGCCTGGCCCCGCCCGAGTTCTCCCGCTAGAACCATTCCTGCGGCTTCTCCCTGCCTAGGTGGGTCCTGCACCTGCGCTGGCGCCGACTCCTGCAAGTGCGAGGGATGCAAATGCACCTCCTGCAAGAAAAGTGAGTGTGGGACCCCCTCTGCCCCTGCCTGCTCTGCCCCCCGCCCCGTCTGTCCAGGCAACATGGAAATACCCCGAGGCCCCCTACTACCTTCCTTCTGACTCTTTCTGGGATAGAGGTCCTGGGGAGGCCTGAAGATACAATCTCCCTGCCTCCCTGCCCCCCGTGATTCATCAGTAGGCCTGGGGCAAGACATCTTGGAAATTCCCAACAGATTCGAATGGGA
>PVJC01037544.1:0-17150 GCA_004026665.1 Murina feae | reverse complement strand
CCCATCCCCTGCTGCCTTCCTTTCCCACTTCCCGGTGCTGCCAAGGGGTCTGGGGAGCTGCCAAGCAGGACCCTGGCCCCTGCAGCCTTGCTTTCCCGCTCCCTGGTGTCCCGCAAAGGGCCTGGGAAGCCCACCAAGCAGGCCACTGACCCCCCGCTGCCTCTTTCCCACTCCCTGGCCCGCCACCTTGCTTTCCAACTTCCTGATGCCCTGCAAGGGGCCTGGGAAGCCCACCAAGCAGGCCACTGACCCCCTGCTGCCTCTTTCCCGCTCCCTGATCCCCTTCCAAGGGCCTGGACAGCTGCTAAGCAGGCCGCCAACCCCCTGCCACCTCTTACCTGCTCCCCGATGCCCTACAAAGGGCCTGGGAAGCCCACCAAGCAGGCCGCCGACCCCCTACCACCTCTTACCCGCTCCCCGGCCCGCCACCTTGCTTTCCCACTTCCTGGTGCCCTGGTGCCCTGGTGCCACTTCCAACTGCCAGCATAGGCAGGCAGTTGCAGCAGAACCCTTTGGTTTGCTCTTGTTCCATGGCTGTTGGCCTCCATCTTGGCTGGGTTAATTTGCATATAGCCGCTCTGATTGGCTGGTGGTAACGGTCACATTTGCATGTTTCGCTTTTATTATAGAAGATAGTATGTGCCCTCTTGTTGGATTTAATCAGACTGATCAATATTTTAAAATATATCTTACCTGGCTTTCCTAAGAGCAGGAGGGACATCTCTTTGAAGCCTTTTTTACTACTGAAGAGATTGAGTCTAGAAACATAGAATCTAACAAACCTGGCTGAAGTTCGCAGATGCTGCAGAGATCCAAAGCAGGAAGCTCCCCCATCCAAAGGACCCAGAACTTGGCCATACTCATTACTAACAGGAAAGGGAAACTCGGCCACCCTTTACCAAACCAGACAGGGCCCATGTTCCCCCAAATGGGGTTCGACTCAGAAAAGAGAATTACTTACCACATAAACGAGTTCAAGCATTTGTGATCTCTCTCTCTCTCTCTCTCTCTCTCTCTCTCTCTCTTATTGTACTGTTATTATTTTCACTATCCCTACTCCACCTATTTGACTTAACACATTCAAATGTTGAAAACATCAGGTCTCTGTTATGTTTATTACTATAGTGCCTAATACTTGGTAAGTGTTCAATAAACTGTTAATAGTAGGAAAGCAATAATGCTGTGTTGTTACAACATCCCCGTGAGTTTTGCTGGTTCAATGTGCTGGTTCTATCGATGGAGGGTCACTTGGGGTTGGCTTCCCACTCAGCCCAGGAGGCACAGGGCCAAGAAACCATAACGATGTTTCCATTTCTTTTTTAACACATTTTTATTGATTTCAGAGAGGAAGGGAGAGGGAGAGAGAGATGGAAACATCATTGATGAGAGAGAATCATTGATCAACTGCTTCCTGAATGCCCCTCACTAGGGATCGAGCCCACAACCCGGGCATGTGCCTTTGGCTGGAATCAGACCTTGGACCCCTCAATCTGTAGGCTGATGCTCTGTCTACTAAGCCAAACCAGCTAGGGATCAATTTCTTTTTCAATGAGAAGAAAACAATGAACACAATCCAGTTTGGATTATGTTCATTTTTTTATCAACACAGTCATAAAATACAATTCTTAATATTATTTTTTAGAGAAGGGGCCCAGTAAGGCAAAACTGCCTAAGGCCACGCCAGCCAGGATGTGTCCTGGTTCCTGGGTGCTTTAAGACTTGACGTAACAAAGCTATAGAAGTGCTCTGACTCCCAAAAACCCATAGGCAGGACACCAAGCTCACAACGTGTTCCCGCAGTTGGAAAAAGCGAGTTGATGTCTAGCTCCCTTCTGAGAAGTATATGAGGCTACTAAACAGTGGGGAAGGTAAAGCCAATAATGGAAACCTGCTCTCTCAGAATTTAGACGACTTAATATTGACCCATTTTAGTGTGAGGGAGTTGAATGGAATTGTTTAGCATTCAAAGTGAGTGGCCCAAATATGTTATTTTGTTAAATTTCTGCACTGTGTTAATCCTAGAAGTTTCTTTCCATTTCTAGGTAATTTTGTTTATATGAAAAATTTGTAAAAACACTTTTGAAATAACTTTAATAATCATAAATGACTGAGAGGTCATTTATATATTTTTTCCTAATTATCACATAAGCATAAATTCCTTGTTCCTAATAATATGAGGGTATGATTTGCTTATGAATAAGGAGAAACATCCTAGATATCTGCCAACCATGCTTGACCATGAAAGGTCAGTGTGAGGGTTCAAGTTGAAATAAATATTCATTCAACTGCTTTTAAGATATGGAGGCCCATCTTAAAATTTATGTAACAGGCATTCCTTTCTGGCTCATTAAAAAAATTACTATTGCTGACAATAATTTTTCAGCTATAAAGAAGTTTAAAAACATTTGTTAATTAAAATATAAACTTCCAGTTATAAAATAAATAAATCATGGGAATTAATGTATAGCATGGTGACTATATATCTAATCTATTAAAAGAGTAATATGCAAATTGACCATCACCCAAGACACCTAAGTCACGCCCATCAGCCAAGCCACACCTCCCAGCCAATCAGAGCGGCTGTATGCAAATTAACCCAGCCAAGATGGAGGCCAGCAGCCACGGAGCTAGAGCAAACCAGAGGCTTCTGTTGCAACTGCCTGCCTAGGCTGGCTGAGCCTCTGGTCACGGTAACAATGTTTCAATTATAGAAGCCATGGAGCTGAAACAAACAGGAGGCTTCCTTACTTGCCTAGGCCTCAGCTTAAAGCAACAGTGTTTCAATTATAGAAGATAAATAAACCCCAGAAACCTGATTCCAGCCAGCCTTGCTGGGCTGGGATGTTGGGTCAATGGGAGCTGTGGGCAGCCTGAAAATGGCCCCCAGCCCCTCACCCCCTCACCCAGGCTGCCCACGCCTCCATGGGGTGAGGTTCCACACTGGGGGGCTTGGCCAGCCTGCAAACAGCCATCAGCCTCTCACCCAGGCTGGCCAGGCATGCCAGCAGGTGGACATCCCCGAAGGGTCCCAGACTGTGAGAGGGCACAGGCCGGGCTGAGGGACCCCCCGAGTGCACAAATTGTTGTGCACTGGGCCCCTACTATAGTTAATAATACCAAATATTGCATATTTGAAAGTTGCTATGAGAATGAATCTTAAAAGTTCTCATCACAAGAGAAAAAATTGCAACTATGTATTATGACAGATATTAACTAGACTTATGATAATGATCATGTCACAATGTGTAATTATCTAATTACTAGAGGTCCAGTGCACAAATTCATGCATGGGTGGGGGCCAGATGGCCCACCCTGATGGGGGCCATGGGGCCAGGATAGCAGCGGGAAGGGGTGGTGGGGAGAAGCTGCAAAACGTAGCCACTGGTTATTCTAGGTTGTTCTGGTTGCTCTGGCGTTCTAATATATATATATATATATATATATATATATATATATATATATATATATATAGATAGATAGATATATATATATCATAGATATATATATATATATATAGATAGATAGATAGATAGATAGATATATCATAGATAGATAGATAGATAGATAGATAGATAGATAGATAGATTAGAAGCCTGGTGCATGAATTCATACACGGTTGGGTCCCTTGGCCTGGCCAGTATTCAAGGCCACGGGAGGTTGGTCAGGGGGAGAGGTTGCGGGAAGTTGGCCAATCAAGGGGAGGGGCTGCAGGAGGTTGGCTGTGGAGTGCCCTGACCACGGGGGGGCAGCTCCTGTATTAAGCATCTGCCCCCGATGGTCAATATGTGTCATAGCAATTAGTTGGCCAGTCATTTGGTTGTTTGGTCTTTCAGTCGATTAGGCTTATCTTAACTAATAAAAGCGTTAATATTGAAATTAACCGTTTCTATGGGACAGGGTAAGCCACGCCCACCAGCCAATCAGAGCGACTGTATGCAAATTAGCCCAGCCAACAAGAAGGCCGCCACTCATGGACCTGAGTAAATGGCAGCTTCCATTGCAGCAGAAGTGAAAGTGAAACTGTGGCCCGCTCCGCTTATCCTGGCTCAAGCAAACACATGTTTGCAACAAAATAACAATCATAGAGTCCTTGGGAGCTGAAGGAAACAGCAGGCCTGGCCTGAGCACTAAGAGTAACATTGTCTCACTATAGACGCCGCCAGGTGAAGCAGAGAGGAGGCTTCGTTAGTAGGCCGGCTTAAAGGAACAGTGTATCAATTATAGAAGATAAACAAACCCCAGAAACCTGTGTCTAGCCAGCCTTGCTGGGACATTGGGTCAATAGGAGCTGTGGGCAGCCTTAAAGCCTGAAAGCGCCAATCAGCCCGTCACCCATGCTGGCCATAACCCAGTGGGGTGAGGGATGTTCCTGGGGGGCTTGGCCAGCCTGCACACAGCCATCAGCCCATCACCCAGCCTGATCAGGCACACCAGCAGGTGGACATCCCCAGAGGGGTCCCAGACTGTGAGAGGGCACAGGCCGGGCTGAGGGACCTCCCGAGTGCACAGAGCAGCTGCAGGGCGGAACAGCACTGGACCTAGGACCAGTGAGTGGGAAAGAGGCAACAGGGTTGGCAGCCTGCTTGGCGGCTCCCCAGGCCCTTTGTGGGGCATCGGGGAGCAGGTAAGAGGTGGTGGGGGGTCGGCGGCCTGCTTGGTGGCTGCCCGAGCAGTGGGGGTCGGGGGCCTGCTTGGCAGATTCCCAGGCCCTTTGCGGGGCACCAGGGAGTGGGAAAGAGGCAGTGGGGGTCGGGGGCCTGCTTGGCGGCTCCCCAGACCCCTTGGCAGCACTGGGGAGTGGGAAAGGAAGGCAGCAGTGGACTGGTGAGTGGGAAAGAGTCGGCGGCCTGCTTGGCAGCTCCCCAGGCCCTTTGGGGGGCACTGGGGAGTGGGAAAGCAAGCTCGTGGGGGCTGGGGGCCTGCTTGGTGGCTTCCCAGGTCCCTTCCGGGGATTAGGGAGCAGGAAAAGGCTTGCCTGACCATGAGGCGGGGTTTTCCCTGCTTCCTGGTGGCTGGAGGAAGATGGGCAGTAGGCAAGTTTGAAAGGCAGGCAGCACCCAGCCCTGGCCACAGCTTAAAAAAGAGAACAACATGCAGGGAAGAGCAAGAGTCTGAGAGATCAACATAGAGGGGGTGCCTGCTTTAAGCCTGGGGGCAGGCCCCCAGCAGGTAGACACAACAGGAGGACTGCTCCAAGCCTCAGATGCAGCTGGGGGCAGGTCCCCAGTGGTGACACACACACACACACACACACACACACACACAAGCCTGGCAGACTGTGGCCATCATAAGACATCCACTGAGGGGTTCCAGACTGTGAGAGGGGGCAGGCTGGGCTGATGGACCCCCCCATGCACGAATTTCATGCACCGGGCCCTTAGTCCTGTATAATAAAAGGGTAATATGCAAATTGACTCTAATAGCAGAACGACTGGGTATGACTGGTCACTATGACACCCACTGACCACCAGGGGGCAGACGCTCCCACAGGGGGAGCTCTGCTCAGCCACAAGCCAGGCTGAAGTCTGCCAGCACAGCAGTGGTGGTGGGAGCCTCTTCTGCCTCCTCAACAGCTCTAAGGATGTCTGACTGCAGCTTAGGCCTGCTCCATGCTGGCAAGTGGACATCCCCTGAGGGCTCCCAGGCTTCTAGAGTGATATCTGACTGCCAGCCTAGGCCCAATCCCCCAGGAAGTGGGCCTAAGCCAGCAGGTGGACATCTCCCGAGGGTCCCAGACTGCGAGAGCACACAGGCCGGGCTTAGGGACCCCCTGAGTGCACAAATTTTTGTGCAGTGGGCCTCTAGTATATACTATATAATGTTATGTTTCTGAAACTAATATAATTATATGTCAATTATACCTAAATTAAAATAACAAAAATATTTTCTAATGAAAACACTACTAGATGAGCTTTTGTAAGAACTTGTTTGGTCAAAAATACCAACCAAGTGCCCTTCACAGAACTGATATTCTAAGCACATCCCATCTTATCCAATACTATCCCATTCAAACTCACTTTGTTGCATTCTGCACTAATGTGCCACCTAGTAGTTGGCTGACTTTGAGCTTAGCAATAAGCAGGCTACAAATATGAGTAATTCATATTTTCTACCTTTAAGGAAATCATTTATTCTTGATTTCCTATGGAGTTGGAGATACAGTTACCAAAAAGGCAGCCAAGTTTCTGTCCACATAGAACTTACACAGATGGCACAGTGTGAAAACAAACATTGAAAAAAAATTAGGCAAAATTGTTACAGAGGAGTACAGGGTATTAGGGGAGTAGTTGACAGCGGCACTAACTTAGTTTGGGGCACTAGGTAAGGCTTCTATATTGGACAACAGACACTAAATTAAAATCTCTCTCTAAAAAACCCAGAGGATTATAAGTGCTGGAAAAACCCCATAACACTTTCAAAATACAAAGAGCACTAGGACACGAGTGACCAGTTCTGACTGGCATATGGGTGAAGCAGGTGGAACTTGGGAGGCCTTCCAGAGTAGATGCCATTGGAATGGAGCACGAGGGACACTGTCTTAGAGTGCAAGCTAAGACACTCCAACAAAGCCCCAAACAAACTCCAAATTACAATGGCATAAACCAAGTCCCACCGTGTAGCAGGGCAAAGGGCAGATGACTATCCTCCACTTGACATGACTTTCATTTTTGGATGCAAGGTGGCTGCTCCTGCTCCTGTCCTCACATATGAATCCCAGTCAGCAGAAAAAGAGAAAGAATATAGATGAAAAATAACTGGTAAAACGTAAGTGGGAAAAAGCAGGGAGTATAAAAATCTATATGGGATCATTTTTATTTCTATAAAAAGGGCATACATATGTTATTGGAAATACATACAATAATGTGTGTGTGTTATATTTTGGGGATATGTATGAAATTATACATTTCCCTGGGCAAGGAAAATGGGAGGGGAAGAACAAGGAGCTCTACTTTATACAGTTCTATTTTATTTGAAATGTTAAAATGTTGTATGTGTTACTCTTATAAATATTTGTAAGATAAACAGAGAAGAAAAATTCCAGAATTGTTAATGCTTATATTTTCTTGCAATAAACTCTCAATGAACACAAATACACACAACATGAACATTAAACCAAAAAAACATTACTTTTAATTAATCTTTATTTATAGATAAAAGCCATGCAGAGAAAATTACATTTTTCTCTGGGTTAATTTATGCTAAAGAAAAAGTAATCCACCATTCATTTCACTAGAAGAATTTCAGGAACAATTCTTGCTACTTTTCTTACTTTACCATTAAGCATAATGGGTCCCTAACTAGGGAAATAATAGAACTAAGTAGTAATTAACTTTTTAAAAAATAAGACTTTATAGTTTTAGATTCACAGCTAAATTGAGCCAAAGGTACGGAGATTTCCAATAAACTCCCTGCCCCCACATATGCTTAATCTCCCCCATTGTCAACACCCACCAGCTGAGTGGCACAGTTTTCATCATTGCTAAAGCTATATTGATATGTCATAATCACCCAAAATTCATAGTTTGCATTACAGTCACTCTTGTTGTATATTATATGGGTTTAGATAAATGTAATGTACGATGACATGTATCCATCATCATGGTATTACACAGAGTATTTTCATCGCTCCAAAAATCCTCTGTATACCACTTATTCATTCCTCCTTCTACCCTGCCTCCTGGCAACTACTGTTGTTTTTATCATTACTATTGTTTTGCCTTTCCCAGAATGTCATATAGTTGGAATGACACTATAAAGCCTTTTAAGATTGGTTTGGAATGTTTAAATATGCATTTAAAGTCCTCCATGCCTTCTCTTGGCTTAATAGCTTGATTAAGCAAGCATTTTCCCATCACCTCATTAATGTTTAATATCCCACAACACTGAGATAAAACAAAAATCTTTTAAATATCTTGAAAATAAATGAAAACAGTGTTTTTTTAAGAACCAATGGTACTGCAAAAATCATCAGGAAAACTGAAACTAAAAAGGCATATAAAGAAGATAATGTGGAATAGTTTGGAATAAACTTAACCAAAGAGGTAAAAGTTTTATATTGAAAACTATAAAACGCTGATGAAAGAAATTAAAGGAGACACAAATAAATGGGAAAGCATCATGGATTGGAATACTTAATGTTAAAATGTCACAGCACCCAAATCAATATACAATCGATGCAATTCCTATCAAAGTCCCAATAGCACTTATTTTTACCTTATTTTTCCCCCATTACTATGGATCCCCTCTATGCCCTCTTCCACCTCTCACCCCTCCACAATCACCACACTGCTGTCCATGTTCATGAGTTCTCTCTTTTTCCTTTTATTTTTTTGCTCAATCCCTCCACACCCACCCCAGTCCTCACCCATCAGAGGTGTCTGCCTACTCTCTCTATAGAAAATTTCCTTGTTAGTTCAGTTTGATTATTAAATTACACACATGAGTGAACTCATATGGTACTCGCCTTTCTCTGCCCGGCTTATCTCACATAGCATAATGTTCTCCAGGTCCATCCATGCAGTCCCAAGGGGTAAAATGTTTCTTCCTTTTTATGGCAGAGTAGTAATCCATTGTGTAAATGTACCACAGCTGTTTCATCCTTTCATCCACTGATGGATATTTGGACTGCTTCTAAATCTTGGTTATTATAAATAACCTGCAGTGAACATAGGGTTTGGGGTTTTCTGGATAAGTTCCCAGAAGTGGAATCTCTGGCTCATAAGGCAGTTCCATTTTTATTTTTTGAGATGACTCAAATATTGATTCCCACAGTGGCTGCACCAATCTGCATTTCCACCAACAGTGCATAGGGTTCCCTTTTCTCCACATCCTCTCCAACACTTGTTATTTGCTGATTTATTGATGGTAACCATTTGGACAGGTGTGAGCTGATATCTCATTGTGGTTTTAATTTGAATCTCTCTGATGATTAGTAACATGAGCATATTTTCACGTCTATTGGCCATTTGTATGTCCTCTTTGGAGAAGTCATGACCTTTGCCCATTTTTAAATTGGATTTTTTTGGTGTTGAGTTTTATTAAGTTCTTTATACATTTTATATATTAGCTCTTATCAAATATACAATTGGTGAATATGTTCTCCCATTTAGTGGGTGGTCTTTTCTATTTTGTTGATGGTTTCCTTTGCTGTGCAAGAATTTTTTAGTTTGATGTAATCCCATTTGTTTATTTTTTCTTTTGTTACCCTTGCCTGGGAGACATATCAAACAAAATATTGCTAGGAGAAATGTCTGAGATTTTACTGCCTAGGTTTTCTTCTATGATTTTAATGGTTTTGAGTCTAACATTTAAGTCTTTAATACATTTTGAGTTTATTCTTGTGTGTAGTTTCATTTTTTTGTGCATGTCTGTCCAATTTTCCCATTACCATTTATTAAAGAGACTATTTTTAGTCCACTGTATGTTTTTGCTTCCTTTGTCAAATATTAGTTGACTATAAAGGCGCGGATTTATTTCTGAGTTCTCTATTCTGTTCTATTGATTGACATATCTGTTTTTATGCCAGTACCATGCTGTTTTGATTATTATGGTGTTGTAGTATAGTTTGGTGTCAGGTATTTTCACAGAGATAGAAAAAATAATCCTAATATCCATATGAAACCACAAAGACTTCAAATAGCCAAAACAATCTTGAGAAAGAAGAGCAAACCTGGAGACATTACACTTCCTGATTTCAAATCAAAATAGACATAGACAAATGGAAAACAATACAGAGCTCAGAAATAAACTCAGGAATATATGATCAACTGATCTTTGACAAGATTGCCAAAAATACACAATGAGAAAAAGATAGGTTCTTCAGGAAATGGTGTTGGGAAAACTGGATATCCACATGTATTCTACCACACTCTCCCTATCCCTCCCCCCTCCCCCCCAAAAAATGATTTTTAATGTGGAGGATCAATTCCTAATACTTAATATTTGATTGGGTTAGGTAGTTGGGGTTGGTGACTAAATAAAAGTCTCACTATTGTCTCCAGTTTCTAGTTGTGATCTCAGAGACGTATATTTTATACATTGGGTAATTGGAGTTATAAAATTAGTTCAAGCTCCCAAGAAATATTGGCTTCAAACTTGGCTTCATGCCTACTTGACTGTATGAACACGGTAAGCAGGTATTTAACTTACACCTGCTTTAGCCCCACTATTTGGGAAATGAGGATAATAAAAAATAATTCATAGTGTTATAAGGAGCTTATCGCAGTGCCCGACACAGTCAATTTTCAGTGAAAACATAAAAGTAGTCCTGCCTTGGTTGGTTGAAACATCGTCCTGTACACCAAAAGGTTGTGGGTTCAGTCCCTGGTCAGGGAACATACCTAGGTTGTGGGTTTGATCCCTGTATGGGAGGCAACCGAAAGATCTCTCTCTCTCCAAATCAATAAAAACACATTGAGTGAGGCTTAAAAAATTAGAAATAGAAGTAACTTTCAATGATGTTTTTGATAATATGTGCTGACCATGGTTTGGGGAAAGGATTCTTTCATTTTCTTCTCTCTCTCCCTCCCTCCCTCCCTCCCTCTCTCTTTTTTTAGTATTTTAAAAATGTTAACTTGCCTGCTATTTCTGGCAAGGAACCTATGTAATTGTACCTTTCTTCTGGGTACTATTTGCCAAGCAGGTGTAAAGTGCAATTCGATATAATTTAGTAAGACCTAATTTTAGGTCCTGGGATTGTGCTGCTCTGTGTGTGAGTGGATGCAGCACTGTCCTCACACAGTTGTTAAGCTGTGTGACAGAAACCACGCTGGCAGAGAACAGGACAAGGACGTGCCAAAGGAGCGAAATCTCTAATGTCTCATATCTGAGTTAATTTGAGTTTGTTTCCTCCTGAAAGACTTAGATTAGGAAGGAATATGTAAATGTGTTCTCACAATTGTTGAACAGGGTAAGATTTTCTTTTGCCTCATTCAGAGCAGCTGCAAAAGCCCTTGTGCCATATTGCAGCAGAAGGTCTGAAGACCATCTGGAGAACTGAATACAGTGAAAGTGAGCAGCACTTTTATTAAAGACTAGAGGCCCAGTGCATGGATTTGTGCACCAGTGGGGTCCCTCAGACTGGCCTGTGCCCTCTTGCTTAATTGAGGAGATCGGGCTGGTCCAACATTCCCCCCTTCCCCCAGGATGTAGCAGTGAAGGAAGCGGCAGGTGGCTGGGGGGGAGCCTGAGCCAGGCTGGGTGCAGCTCCCACTCATCCCAGCCCAGTGGTGCCTGCCTCTGTTGCCACTGCTCGGTAGTGCTGCCCTGGTAGGGAGAGGCTCATGCCACTGCAGCTGTGCTCGCCAGCTATGAGCCTGGCATCTGGCACCCGTTGGTCAGCTGAACAGCAATCCCCCTGTGGGAGTGCACTGACCACCAGGGTGCAGCTCCCGCGTTGGGCATCTGCCCCTGGTGACCAGTGTGCATCATCTGCTCAATTGGCCGCTTAGGGTTTTATATATATAGATATAGATATGGGAGAAGCATCTGATCTGTCCTATGTTTATCATCTGTAAATTTTTATATATACATATTTCCCTAAAATAAGAATAAAATGATTAAAGATTGCAAATATTGCCATCTAACGGTATACCGTATTTAAGGAAATCATAAAAATCCCTGCCAAGTGCTGCTTATAATCAAAAAAACAACAACTCACCTTTATATTGAGTTTTATTTTCTTAGGAACTGTATTTACACCTGGATGTCCTCTCCCTCTCCCTGAAGAATGTTTCAAATTTTCCAAAGAAAATTCCCAAGATCAACTGATAGGCTTGGAGCTGAAGGAGAGAGAAATAAGGGAAAATAATTTGGGAGGGGGAAGAAACGAGCAATTTGAAAAGAAAGCAGAGAAGTTGAAGAAAATAAATGCTTTTTAAAAACTATGGGTTGTAAGTCATGCTTGTGTGATAACCACCTGAATATCATAGACCATTTCCTTGCCATTGTGGTAGGCCACCATTCTTGGCCTTTCAGGAGCTTCCTATATCAGATTCACTAGTGCCTCATACTCTACTGGGTGCTTTACTTGTGTGAACTCATTAACTCCTTCTTACAGAAATGCAGATGGTACCGTTATTATCCCCACTTTACACATAAGGAAACAGTGACGAGTTTGAGTTCCTCAAGGTCACACAACTAGGAAGTGATAGAACCAGGCTATGATGCACCCAATCAATCTGAGCCCAGAACTTACGTTATCACCTCTGATGCTAGACCTTTTCCTGAGGAAGAAGTCTTTCGGCAAGATGCCTCCATTCCTTGGGCTTCTTTACCTCATTCAAAAATGGCAGTGGGTGGTATGAGATGAACTCCAAGTTGTCGTGCTCCTTGAGTCTGGAAAACATTGGAGTGAACCAAGGAGAATGTTAAAAAAAAATGGTGAGTTTTTAGAAAACACAACTGGTGCTGAAAAAAATGATCATTAGAATGAGCCTTTGACAGGTGGAGGCGCTTAGTAGTCGTAGCAGTAGACAATGGAGTCCTTCTTTACTTTATTTTTCCAGAGAAGTTTTTTTCGTGTTTCAACAAGAAAAAAAAAATTTTTTTATAGAGTTTGTGACATTTTAAAACTTGCAATGGAAATTGTATAAAGTATCATCTTCTTTTTTTTTTTTTGCAAAGTTATCAGGGTAGGAGGAAAATCATGACTGTGCTGTTTACTATCCATAAAAACTTAGCTGAGATTTTAAATTTCTTTGAGACTTGTTTTCTCATCTGCATAAGGAGAAAAGCAGTGGTGCATACTTATAAGGTTGATGAGGGTATGAAATGAGTTATGCCTACAGGAGCACTTATTATTTTGCCCAGCACTTACTACTTAATGCACTGCAAGAATCATTCTTATGATTACTGTTATTGTTGCAGAAGACCAAAGAAATACCAAGCATGCTTCCTAGAGAAAGGGAGGGACCCATTTATTAACACCAGCGGACTCCGGGAATAATTTCCAAATCAGAGTCAAGAAACACACAGAGGGCTTCACTTTTTATAACCTTCTGGGGTCTTTGTCTTGCTGATATGGTTCCATCCCTTTTCGTGGGCTTACAGGAAGGCCCCCAGGTGTTGGGGGTCCCCAGGCCATATCCAATGATCTGTCCTGGGCCCAGCAATAACAGCCTTCCCCCCGTCCCCCAGGGCAGTGCATTGTTCACAGTTTTTATGGCCTGATATGCCTTTGCAAGATGTTTCCTTCTCATTATGACTAGTATTCTCTGGGGTCAATGGCAAATATTTTGACATGAGTTTTGGTCCTCTAATTTGTATGTATTCAAGCATGGCCAAATTTAATTGTTTAAACAAAAATGGAAATAGAAACAGTAGAAGTGTTTTATGATGTGTGTTCACATTGGCTATCCACATTTGAATTTTATATAAGTTATGATTGTTAATTAAGAACAATCCTATTTCAATACTAGGAATTCAATAGGAAGCCTGTGGAATCTTATTTTGTGATGATGTTTTATGCCAAATACACACACGTGTTGCACATTTTATGATAGCCATTTAAAATGAAACACAAATAAGATGGCTTTACTTGATCTTTGGCTTGAGAAAGAATGCTATATTTATGACACAATTAGAATTATTGAAAATATTTTCACACCATCTCCTGTCCTGTGTATCAATAGTCCCATGCAAACCAAATAAGCAAACAGATAATTACACAGACATGCTGTGAGCCTCTGCTTCATACTCACCAGTTAAGGAAAGACTTGGAAAGTTCAGGTTCACAGCATGAGCAGAGTTAAATACGTAATATTTTGAATGGCTTCTGCTCAACACTTATTTCCAATATTTTATTTTATTTATTATTATTATTTGTAAGAGAACATTTATTGGATAAGAAAAAGTAATTTCTAGAAGAAATGGGTTTAGGAAATAAGTTATGGAGGCACAAAGGAAGAGCCCTTGGGTCTTGGAAGTGAGGGAGCTAAAGTGGCTCAGGATGGGGAGGGGAAAAGGAAAGGCACAGGCATGCTCCTGAGAGGGGAAGGGTGCTGGCTCCTCCATCTTAAGGTTTTAAGGGTGGAGATTTCAGGGGAGGTCCAGGGGAAGATCCTAATAGAATATTCAGTAGCTTTCCAGATATGTCCATTCATGGGAGTGGTCTCCACTGATTGGTTGGCACCAAGGCAAGGCATCATTATTCAATGCAGCTAGTCCTGATGTCAGCCTTTGCTAGTTTTGTTGGTTATCTGGGTCTGGAGCTGAAATTCAACTGCAGCGAAGATGTTATCTCTAGGGAGGAAAGGTCAGAAGGTCCAAACTGCATGACCAGCAACATGCTAGTGGAGGAAAAGTCAGCCTGGTGGCGAGGTCCCACTCTGCAATTGATTGTCAATTGCTAGGTACCTGGGGCTTTCCACGCTGATGACCTTCTGTACCCGCCCCATCGTCCTTGCTCTGCTCATGTCTGTCTAACTGCCTGCAACATTCCACCCCCGACCCCCGGAAGGATCTTGGCTCTGAAAACTCTCAGAGAAAAGGGGTGCAGGGTCTCTTCTGTAACTGCTTCCTGCTGAAAGGGGGTGACATTTTTCTTCAGAGCCAAAAGATCATTGCTCTCTGTCAGAGGGATGATGAGGCCTGGGCGTGGAAGGAGGTGGCAATGGTGTCTAGAGGTCGTATTTCCTGAATGGGAATAGGGCTTGTAATCAGTGATGAAACAACATGAGATACAACACCTACAATATGTTGTAGGCAGACAGAAGGGTATCATGTGTCTAACTGGTAGGGTCAGACCAAACCGGGGTTCAGTAACCTCAGTGCTTGGGTTCTAGCTAGGAAAGAATTAAGAGCCCGGACTCAAACTGAGGTTGAGGAGGGGAAAGGGAAAGGCACATTGGGCTCTGGGAAGGGCAGCGCCTATTTCCAATATTTTAAATAATTAAACATATGAGTAATACTTCCTCCTGAATTAAGTTGCTACAGATACAATTTTAACTTTCTTTTTTCTCTTTGCCATAAGAGACATAGAAAGATAAAACCCAGGTATGTCCCCCACCCAAAAACAAACAAACAAACAAACAAACAAACAAAAAAACACAAAACACACACAAAAAAACCCCACAAGATTTAATTTGGCTGAATAATACAAATCCATGTACTTTGGTTTTTCTTTTTCTCTCTTTCTTTCTCAATCAATCTCCAGGATATGTTCATTGTTTTTGTTGTTGTTGTTTTAGAGAAAGGAAGAGAAGGAGGGAGGGAGGGAGAGAGAGAGAGGAGAGAGAAATTCTTTGAAATTCAAAATGGTTGTTTTTATAACTTGAATTTTGCTTATTTGCTTGTTTTGGCAAATACTGAGCTCCAACAAATTGGGTTTATGTAGTACATCCACCACAATGTAAAGTCTGTGAAGGCAGGAGTTTTGTTAAGCGCTTTACAGTACCAAGGACAGTGGTCCTATGTAATAGGCACAGTCCTCAATGAATGAGTAAATCAGGGTTTCTCAAACTTGGCACTATTGACAGTTTCCAGATGGTTCTGTGTTGTGGGCAGCTTCCTCCGCATTGTAGGATGTTGAGCAGCATTCTTGGTCTTTCTTCTCTAGATGCCAGTAGGTGCCAGTAGCACCAAGTCAAGCTTTGACAAAAATGTCTCCCAACACTGCCCAATGACTCCTGGGGAGGGACCTGCTCTGACCATCCTGTATAAATATCACTGCAGTATCAAAGAAAGTTCTCATAACTATAAGTCTCTGGAAGAAAAAAAAAAGGAGTTGAAAATTATTTGATTTACAAAATCAGCATAGGTTGCTATACTAAGTGGTAAATTATCTTTGTCATGTTGGGGTAGAAGTGAAGGGGTCACCCCTCAGTCACTGAGAGTAAAATTGTGGCAGTATTTGGATCATCCCTTCTCCTTCTTCCAACCTAGATCTTCAGGGAACTCAGTGTTATTTCCAGGTCTGAACATAGAGGTTATAATCCCAAAGTCTACAAAATACTTAACATTGCAAATGCAATATGGGACTCAGTGTTAATTTGGTGATACAGCTGTTGGAAGCTCTGGCATTTCTGGAACATGAAGAGCATCTTTTGACAATTTGCAATTGTTGTCTAAGCTATCACATTGCCATTTGCCACCATTCTGGCTTTCTTCACATGGTGGTTGTGAGACTGGAAAAAATTGCTACCATATTAGCAAGGAGGAATTCTGGGTGTGAAGAGAGACTTGAGGGAATAGGCTTAGTAATCACACTTCATCTTTGCCAAGTTCACAACTCAAATGAAATGCAAGAGGGAAATATTCTCGATAGATCACTCCCTCTGTCTAAAGAGATACAAATGTTTAGATGACCTTGGGCAAGTTATTTAGCCTCTCTAAGCCTTTTTAAAGTACCCATAAAGGGGGGGGGGAGTTGTGATGACACCTAAATGATGTATGTAAAGCATTTAGCATAATGCCTGGCATGTAGCAGGAACTGAATTATTAGCTACTATGATAATTGTCATCAGTAATAAGCATGCAGGAGATGTTATACCTCATAAGTTAGTTGACTATGATGAGAAAAGCAAGGATGTAAGATCAATGAGGTGATTTGGACTCAGGGTGCAATTTTGGTTCAGTTACTTACTAGCTCTTAGTAAAGTATTCTTGATTCAACCAGCCAGCCCTATGTTGTGCTGCAGTAACAAAAGACAAAAATCTTAGTTGCTTACAACCCACATCCATTACTTGCCCAGCTTCATGCCCGCCACAGCCTAGTTGCAGCTCTGATCTATGTCAACCTTAAGCAGGGAACCAGGCTGTCAGAGTAGCTGCTCTGGAAGACATGCATTCAACATGGTAGAAGGAAACAAACCAGAGGCCAGATCACAGAGAGATTCTTAAAACTTCTGCCCAGAAATGTCCACAACACCTTTATCCACATTTCATTGGCCAAAGCAAGTAACATGGCAACTCCTGAGTTCAAAAAGTCAAGAATATATGAGAGAGGGGCAGTGCAGAAAGTGGCCGGACAGTGCTGCAATCAAGCAGGCCTCTAACGGCCTCCCTCTTTGCTTCTGTAAAAATGTGAGCAGTGAGAACTGTAACTAATACACATGGGGACTCTGCCCAGACACATTATCTGTAAAATCTCACTAGTCCGCATAACAACCAGCTAAGACAGATGTGGAGCTAAGCCTCCAATCTAATATAAT
>PVJC01037543.1:0-17138 GCA_004026665.1 Murina feae | reverse complement strand
GGGAGCTTGTGGCTCTCTCCGTTTTGGAAAAGAACCACGACCTTCCGGTACCAGCCCTTCCCCGAGCCCGTGCGCGCGCCTCCGTACCTCTGTACTTTGCTTCCGCTGCTGCTCTGAGTCTCAGACTCTTCTCTGGTTGTAGGATTTTCACTCAGCCAGCCGTCCTGCGGGTGCAAGTGGTGTCCGTGTGTTCTTTTCGCGGTTTTTCTGAAATAGTTGTTCACAGCTGCATATGCGGTGTCTACCCTATGCCGCCATCTTGTTTCTCTCCATTGATTTTTAGAGAATGTGGAAGAGAAGGGAAAAACAGAGAGAAACATCAAAGTGAGGGGAACACTTAGATTGGTTGCCTCCTGCATGAGCCCTGACCTGGGCCCCAGCCAGGAAGGAGTCTGCAACCTAGGTACATGCCGTTGGTCAGAATTGAACCCAGACCCTGCAGTCAGCAGGCTGAGGCATTATGCACTGAGCCAAACTGGCTAGGGCAGGATATGACATTTCTTAGCCCTCCAGCAGTGGACCTTCATTTTTTTGCTCCAGGAGTGTGGTGGAAAACCCTAGATCGCCTTTTTGGATTCGTATACCCAAGTTACTAAGAATATTACCAGTGGCATACAGGGAGCTTAGCCAATGAGCGGTAAGAAAAGGTGTTTCCTCTGTAGTTCACTCCGATCACCAGCTCCACCCCTGCCCCCCCAATCCCAGCTCCACCCCTGCCCAGGCCTGTAACCTCTGGCCGAGGATGCAGGCCTGGGCAGGAGACCCCGAGACCCCTGCGATCACTGGCTCTGCCCCTGCCCAAGGCTGCATTCTCTGCCTGAGACTGCAGGCCTGGGCATAAGACCCCCAAGCCCTTCTGATCACTGGCTTCACAGAGCCCAGGTTTCTGCGATCACTGGCTTTGCCCCTGCCCAGGCCCCTCCGATCGCCAGCTCCACCCTTGCCCCACTGCAGCCTGTGGCCAAGGCTACAGGAATGGGCAGGGGACCCCCAGACCCCTGCTTTGCCAGCTCCACCAGTGCCCAGATCCCTGCAATTGCAGGCTCTGCCCCTGCCCCTCTGATTGCTGGCTCTGTGGAGCCCAGGCCCCTGAGATCTCCAGCCTTACCCCTGCCCAGGCTTGAGGCCTCTGGCAAAGGCCTCTGGCCTGGGCAGGGGACCCCCAACCCCCTCTGATCACCTGTTCTGCCCCTCAGGTCCCCCACCTCCCCTGCCACCTGCCTGGCTAACAGACCTGACCACTTCAGTGGCGAGGCTGAGCCAGACTGGGCACCACCATCTTGTGGCTATGGGCGCCGCCATCTTGTGGCTATGGGGCTGGCCATCTTTGTGATGGAGTGACACCTAATATGCATATTACTCTTTTATTAGATAGGATGGTAAATACCTATTAAACATTTATCATATGATCCCATAGGCAGTGGTTCTCAACCTTCTGGCCCTTTAAATACAGTTCCTCATGTTGTGACCCAACCATAAAATTATTTTCATTGCTACTTCATAACTGTAATGTTACTACTGTTATGAATTGTAATGTAAATATCTGATATGCAGGATGGTCTTAGGCGACCCTTGTGAAAGGGTCGTTCGACTGCCAAAGGGGTTGAGACCCACAGATTGAGAACCACTGCTATAGAGCATGTAGAGAAATTATTTTGGTGTTGCTATGTTTAACCTTATGATCATTAATCACACTGAATTGCCTAATGTCTATTTTTAAACATAAGATCTACTCTTCCTATTACACATTAGGAAACTTAATACAGCTAAGGTACTTGTAAGGATTAGCTACTACCTAGACTTTCTGGGTCTTTAATGCTTTGCTTTTAAAATTAGAAATAAAAAAATTTTAAGTATATTTATACTCAAATAAAAAAGAAATTGGCAAATAAAGACCAGATGTGTGCTTATTGTGTATATACATACATATACCTACCATTAGACTAGCGTACTTCCTAGCTGTCTGACATTAGGTATGCTCAATATTACTATGCCTCCATTTTCTGTTCCATAAAACAGAGATGAAAACAATGCCTATACATACAGGTATTGTGAAAACTACTCAAAATAACAAGTGACAGTACTTGAGTTACTTGAGTAAGTGTTGGTTTCCTTTCCCTTCTCTGTTTTTCTGTTCACTCATCAGAAACATAAGCAGGTCAGGGACATGATGCTAACATCCCTTCTAGGACAAGTGTCATCAGCAGCTAGGCTTGAGCCACAGGAAAGTGAAAACTTTTGCAGTAGGCAAATAAAGAAGTGCTAACAAGACAAACCTGAAGACCAACAGGAAACTCCCAGGGGGATGAGCAATGAGGCTTCAAGAACTGGAAGTTAAGGGCCAGGATCCTAGTAGCTCCCCAGGCCCAATTCATTTCACCAGTGCATTTGTTTCAACTACTAATTACTAGTGGTATTATTTATTTAATGTCTGCCCTCTCCAGAGACCAAACCCTATAAAGGTGAGGAACTCTGGCCCTGGCTATCGTGGCTCAGTTGGTTGGAGCATCATCCCTTACACCAAAAGGTGGCGAGTTCAATTCCCAGTCAGGGCACATACCCAAGTTGTGGGTTTGATCCCCAGATAGGACACATGTAAAAGGTAACCAGTTCATGTCTCTCTCTCTCTCTTTCTCTCTCTCTCCCCCTCTCCCTCTCCCTCTCTCTCTCAAAATAAAAAAAAGACTAGAAACTGTTTTGTTCATTCACTCCACATTTACATTGCTGCACACATAGTAAGTTCTCAATAAATATTCATTGAATGAATAAGCCTGTCTTCTTATAGTAGATGCATTTTTTAATCTGGAGGTGTCACAAGTTTAGCTAGGCTACTCCATGTATTGCTGCCTCTACCTCCATTTTGTTTGGCTGCAGAGTCCTAAGCTGATGCTAGCCCCTCATTCAGGTCCATGCCCTAAATAGCAGGCAGAGCCACAGGCAAATCTAAGTTCCTGATATAACTTCTCTAATAGTTTTGGGGATCAACAGTCTCCCCCACACCACCTTCTAATACTTCCACTTGTGTGCCCCTTAGGTAACACCCCTGGGGAGCTTACCAAAACCTCACTCCTCTTGGTTTGAATCGACCTATCCAGGCTTAGCCTGGGAACCCCAAAGCACTCCTTTCCTCGACCCTAATAAAGGTGTGTCCCCCAGGTCCTGTCAATAGGGTGGTGAAGGCCTGGGGTGGGGGGCTGGGAAAAGTCAATGGGGGGAAAAGTGGACATATGTAATACTTTCAACAACAAAGAATTATTTTTTTAAAGATTTTTTAGAAAGTCATAACAGGAGGAAATTAATTTTATTTACAAATCAATAATTTCAAAAGCCCTCGTGAATCAACCTTTAAAAGGAAATTTGTGGTTTATGTAAATTCCTTTTTTAAAATACTTTTTTATTGATTTCAGAGCATAATGGGGAGGGAGAGAGAGATAGAAACATCAATGATGAGAAAGTGTCATTGATCGGTTGCCTCCTGCACGTCCCACACTGGGGATTGAGCCCACAACCTGGGCATGTGCCATGACCGGAAATGAAAACGTGACCTCCTGGTTCATAGGTCAATGCTCAACCACTGAGCCATGCTGGCTGAGCTAAATTTTCTTTTGAAAAGAAGCATATCCAAACTAAGAAAACATAATGGCTCCATGGGAGGGCTTTAAGCATTCAGAGTTTAGTAGACTGAACAGCAGCATCAATTAATTTTACCACATATCTTGGACTTTATCAGATTAGCATGTGGAATTTTGGAACTGAACACATCCAAGTTGCCTAATAGAGGACTTCTCTCTGAGCAACAAGCAAATCCTATTCTTATCCTTCTATCTATGATCTGGCTCAAGGGTCCATCTAGGAGAGGCTTTCTGGCAAGTCACAGAGATGGGAATGTTGACTGCAGACATCCTAACTGAATAATCACTCAGTATTTATCATTGTCCCCTCTAAACTACAGTGTTTCCAGAGTCACTGGATATTGTCAATCCCTGGTAAACAAATGGTCAACAACCTCACTCATTTTGGTTTAAGTTCACCTATCCAGCATTAATTCTATCTAATCTAACAGGTTCAACATCCCAACTAAATTTGCTTCTTGCAAAAGTATGGATGACTTGACATGCACTTGCTTATTCATTTGTTCATTTATTCATCCACTCACTTACTCATTCTACAAATGTTCTCAATCCTGGAAATTCTGAGTGATTCTGGATGAGGAAAAGAAAGCTTAGACAGAGCAGCAGTAAGTAGCACAAGAACTAGAACCAGGAATTAAAACAATATCTAACCACACTAGAGGCCTGGTGCACGAAATTTGTGCACAGGGGAGGAGGGGGAGAGGGATCCCTCAGCCTGGCCTGCACCCTCTTGCAATCTGGGAGTCTGACTTCTGGCTTATCGTGTCTAACCAGCAGTCAGACATCCCTCTCACAATCTGGGACTGCTGGCTCCTAATCGCTCACCTGCCTGCCTGCTTGATTGCCCCTAACCACTCACCTGCCTGTCTGATCACCCCTAACCGCTGGCCTGCCTGCCTGATCACCCCTAACCTCCTCTGCCTCAGCCCCCACCGCTGTGGCTTCATCCAGAAAGACATCCAGAATGACATCTCAAAGGTCATTCGGCCGTCTGGTCTAATTAGCATATTATGCTTTTATTATTATAGATGTTGTGTCCACCTATAGTACCCCTCTACAAACTAAATCTCATTTTAAGAAGAGTACATGTCTTTTCTCTATTACTTTGTTAATGTCCTTAGTATAGCATTTATGACACTATGTTGGGGTTAACTCTTCCCCTCACCTGACTGTGCCCAATTGTTCCTTGAAAGAAGCAATTGTGCCATCCAATCACCTTTATATCCCTGGTGCTTAGCATGGGGCCTAGCACAAAGAACTCATTATCAATGGAGCAATTCTATGGATTCCAGGAAAGCTAATGAATTTCTAGGTATTATCAAGCCTGCATTGTCCAATATGGTAACCACCAGCCACATGTGGCTACTGAGTACTTGAAATGTACCTCCATGGGAGGAATTCAGATGTGCTGCAAATGTAAAATACACGTCAAATTTCAAAGATTTGACACAAAAATATAAGATACCCCATGAATAGTTTTTTTTATTGATTACATGTTGAAATACTTTGGATAGTGGGTTAAATAAAATATTAAAATTAATTTCACCTTTTTACCTATTTTAAAAATGTGACTATTAGAAAATCTAAAATTACAAATGTGGCTCACATTTTATTTTTATTGGTTAATGATAGACTAGACAAAAGATTTACTATTTTAGGTACAAACCACATCCAGTCTCTTGTACCTGATTCTCTAAGTTTTGGTAGAAAGAGGAATTTGATTAACTTGGCTGAATTGAGTCAAGGCATTTACTAAGAGTAGGTTCAGAATATCCAAGGAATATAAGACTTTTGGCGGGGGACAACATTTTATTAGTCAACATGTTCTATACTTTACTAAGTGTGCTGTTTTAAAGAAAAAAATAATTCAAAATCTTACTGTATTCACCTACATTGAGTCAAAGTCTCAAGGGCATGTAATACCCATGCAGCCAACACTTAAATAGCTCTTCAATTTCTGGCTACAAGTGCCTCTGTTTTATCCTCTCCTCCCCCAGTCTCTGGCATCCTGAGCAGTCACCCATCCCATCTCAGCTCTTTCTACTGACCTTAAAAGAGAGCTCAAATAACACACTTGTCCAAACACCTAGATAAGCACAGCCGGGGGAGACATATAAATAGATCTATGGAAACGGAGTGCTCTGTACTGATAACAAAAACGATTTACAAACACCCTTTACCTTCTAAAAGGTTTTCTACAATGATTAGTTAAATGTAAATGTCACTAATAATTTTAGTTCTATCAGCTTAGACAGATCTATTTTTTACAAGCACTGACAAAGCTGCAATTGAAAGTGATGTTAAGTCTTGGTCTGTTGTGGCAAAATCCTCTGTGCTTAAATAGAGAAATGAAAATGGACCAATAGAAAATGATCCAAAACAAAAATACTGAAAAATTTCTAAGTGATCTATGGGAAAGATTAAAAGAGTCAGGCTTCATTGGTCTACAATCAGAAAAAAAAAAATCCCCAAACCAGTGAGTGTTTATTTACATATCTCCCCCCATAAAGAAGGTCATAAGTTGAAACATTCAGCACAATGTTTGGCACATAGTAGGTATTCAATAAATGTTAGTTGAATGAATATATGACGGTATATGCTCACTTTGTAAGGTAACATAGCAGTCACCATGCTTTTTGGTTTTTAAAACCCTGAGTGGTATGGTAGATAGAACACAGCTTCCTATTTTACTTAGAATAAAGCTTGAAGTCCTTACTACATGATCTGCAACCCAACTATTCCTCCAACTCCCCTCCCACCACTCTCACCCTTATTTACTCTGCTCCAGCAACTTGACTTCCTTGTGTTCCTTAGACAAGCCACACACATTCCTGCCCCAGTGCCCTTATACCAGCTCTTCCCTTTGCCTAATACACCCATTGCTTAAGTCTCTACTCAAATGTCACTTCATCAGGGAGGCTTTCCTCACCACCTTATCAAAACAGCATACCCTCTATCCTGCTGCATTTGTCCTCATATCACTTATTGCCAGCTAACATGTTACATGTGTTTTGTTTGTCTCCCCAAACTGGAAAGTCACTCCCAAGAGGGCAGGGACTTTGTTCATTTTGTTCACTGCTGTTTCCTTTGTGCCTACAAAGTACCTGGTGTATCGTAGGGGTTCAATAAACAGCAGTTGAGTGAATAAACTAAGAAACATCAGACTGGAATCCCGGAAGGATGATCCCGGCACTTTCTCCTTAATTTGAAGTGCTTCATACAAACCTTTCCTTCCTCAAATATCATAACATTTTATGTTTGTATGCTTCTCCACCTAGAATGTGAACACTCGGAGGACATTAACGGATTCTTAGCTATTACTTCATCCCCAGCACCTTGCATAGTCCATGGCAATTAGGAGGCATTCCATAAATGTTTAGTGAGTGAATGAACACAGGAAAGCCAAAGTGGTACAGAATCATTACACTTATCGAAAACTGAGACCACCCCTCTTCCTTCACTGATGAATGGTAGGCACAAGGTAAAGCTTTGCTGCCAATGAGTCATCTGAAGGGATATAAGAAACTAAAATTGAATGAGAACCTACTAAAGGCCAAGCATACTTACACATGATCGCAGAGTTTCTTTAATCTTAAGACAACCTTATCAATGAGGAGTATTATTATCATTTTACAGATAAGAAACTTGGGGTTCAGCGAGGATAGGGAGTTTGCCCATGACAGAACGAATGGCTAATAGGATTCACACTCAGGGCTCTTCATGCCATGTATCACACTCATATCGCTGAATGATACATCAGAAAGGCATTTCTCTGATCCAATGTATTGGCATGTGTAATGGTGAGCTTTCCTGCACTAGAAAAGAATTTTTACAACTAAAGGTTTTTCCCCCTTGATTCAGAAAGGTAGCTCTGGATAAATTTAATAGATATTATTCATGAAAAGATAAAAAAAGACTTACAGGCAGATTATAATGTGTGCCTTTTGAAGTTTTAAACATAAAATTTATATTTTCTGATAATAAAATGAATTATCTGTTCATTATAGAAAACCTGAAAAATACAGATAGATATAGAGTAAAAACTTCAGTCAACTATTATCCCATGAGTCAGAGACAACCACTATTAACCTTTTAAACATTAAGGTTAATAAAGTTTAGCATCATCTTCATTATGTTAACCTTTATTAACCTTTAACACCTTTTCCCAATATACATTTTATTTTTTAAAGTGAGATGATTTTAATTTATACAGCATTTTTCAAATGCTATATATGTATTTGCCATATTGTTAGAAATCTTCATAAATAGCATTGTAAGAATGGTTTAATATCACATCAAACAGATGCAATAATTCATCTTTCTGTTATTACTTAGGCTGTATTATTTACTTTTATGTTTCTCTCAATGTAATCAGTTTGTAACTCAACTTCTGGGAATGATTCTGACCTTTGAGAATATGCAGAGACAACTTTTCCATTCAAGAAGGGGGGGAAACTCCCACTAGTATTCAAAGAGATGAAGCCTTTCCTTTTCCTCTAATAACCTTCCAATGTAGAAATTAGTTGGAGTCACTGGAGTTTCACCTTCAGTAAGGAAGGGAAGCAGTGAAAATGTACAAGCAGCTTGCTATAAACAGACCCAGGCTCCCATCTTGGTTCTTACATTTACTTGCCTTATACCCTCAGCAAACTGTGCAATAATAAAGCCTGTTTCTCATCTGTACCTAGACAATCCCCTCATGGAGTTGCTGAGGTGTTTAAAATGAGAAGCACCTGTCAACACAGCGCTGAAACTGGCACAGAGTACACGGGCCTCTTTGTAATTGTAAAACTTTGGTGGGGGAGCCATCAGGACATCATTCTTGCCTCCAATAGTTTAGAGAATATGCCAAGTTCTCACCTCTAGTCTCAGAAGAAAGAACTTCGGGCTACATTTGTAAACTCACATATAACACATCAGTTTGATTTCTGACAACACTTGGAAGTAGGAGAAATTTGGGTCTTCCAATTCTCCCAGGAGTCCCTCCCTGCTGACATCTCCCTACCTCTAGCTATAGCTACCAACCCGTTCCCCTTGCCCCCACAGGGGTTCAATTCCTTGACATCTCCTCTCTCTCTCTCTCTCTCTCTCTCTCTCTCTCTCTCTCTCTCTCTTAATGATTCTCTGATCTGAGCCCTCTGCAAACCCAGCTTCCAACCTGCCCATCAGCCTAAGTTTCCAATAACACTACTCTCATCTTCTACATCCCGGTTCAGTTCACTGATTTCTTGTTACCAATGTCACTGAATCCACATTTTGAAAAAATGTGATGGTTTTCAAGGCCTCCACCACCACCTACCTATTCCTTCATGTTTCCCTCTGCTCTGTTCATTCTGGTCCTTGTGCTAGTATCCACCTTACCATCTGTAGTCAGAGCAGGCTAAGTTTACTGCAGGTAAAGTATGTCTTTATCTGAAGAGTTCAACCTTTGTCAAACGGCAATGCAACCCCAAAGGTCCTTTGAATTACTGTCAACTGCTCACATTTTAGGGGAAATGAGGTTCCGATTCTCAGCAGTGGGGGGAGTAAATTATGGGTGGACAAGGACATAAGGATCACAGACACAATTAAGGGGAAAAGGTTATAAAGTCTGGGATTGACAGATCTCCTTTCTCGATGTTCCCTACTCGTTGTTCCATTTCCTATAGGTGCTTTCTCTTCTGCTTTTCCTTTCTGCTCCTCCTGCCATTCTGTAAGGCGCCCAGGACAGGTCCACCTGTCGGGACAGTCACAGGTCTATACACTCTCTCCTGACCTTCCTGGTCTGTGCTCCCCGCCCTCTCACTTATTTAGTACATAGTGTCACACTTTTCATATTGTTCTCTAACTTTTCCCATAAAGTCCTGGAGGACAGGGGCTGTGCCTGCTTCCCACATGGCAGCTGACTGGTAAATATGTGACCCATATTCCAAACTTATCTGACAGACCATTCACCCTAATCAATGCCAGTGTAGGGCAACTTCAACTCCAGCTCTATTGGCTTCGGTTGGGCAGTACTTTTAACTTGGGATAAAGATGGGCGTTCTGAAATGCTGCACATAATCTGTCACCTACAAAGTAGGCCTCTCTATTGATATTAACAAAAACAGGAAGAGACATCACTGACAAAAATAAAACAAACAAACCCCATACCCAAATAGAACAAGTAGAAGTAGAAATAAATCTCAATAGAGAGAAGATGATTTCTACTTATTTCATTTTAGGGTGCCCATGAAGGGAGGGAAGAGGAAGACCTACATGGAGGGAAAACCATAGTTTTACACAGTATTATCTAATTGCATTCACATTCATTGAAACGTTGATATCTGGGACCATGAAAACAAAAAACAAAAAAGCAGGATTTTAGAACGAGGATTGCTGAAACTCATGATTCTTTTCTACAAAGAATTTATGGGCCTTTGTACCAAAATAAAGTTCCCTTGTAGCAACCTAGTCCAGTATTAGTAATTCGAGAGACCACCACCCTCACCCCGGCCGCAGGCCCCAAACCCCCTTCTCTAGCTCAGGTTTTCAAGATTGTTCCTGTGCCTTGGGCCAAAAGTTTCAGCACATTCTGCAGTTAGGCAGGGCCCCAAGTATATTCCTAGGAATAAACAAGAGCTGCAAGTGAGAAGGAGCTGGGCTGGGAGGAGAGGGAGTATTGGGGGGGCGATGGGGGGGGGGGGGCGCCGAAGGGATGGACTTTGCCGCCACAGGCGGGCCTGTCACTCCAGCTGGCAGGAGGCACCTTCACCTCTAAGTTCTTACCCAGGCTGCGCCCCCAGAGACAAAGTACTTAGCTCAGGGGGGTGAACTCAAGCATTAAGAAAAGGAAAAGGCAGGAGCTGCGCCCGAGGCACCTGCCCTGGGCCGCGCGGCTGCGGGGCTGGGAGAGGCGCACACGCTACCTGGCGTCCGGCTCCTCCTCCGACTCCGTGGCCGTCTCGTCCTCCTCGCCCTCTGACTCCTCCTCGGTCTCCAGGTCGCGAGTCGCCTCCTCGTCCCCGTTGGAGCCCAGGAAGCTCTCGGAGGCATGGTTGCTGTCGCTGCTCGCCATCGCGTCTTCCCTTCTTCCCGGGCCGGGGCTGGAGCTGGAGCCGGAGCCGCCCGCGCCGCGCCTGGTGTTCTCCCTCTGACTGCGCCTCTGGCCCGGAGCGCGGCTCGGGTTCCCGGCGCTGGGGGCGGGCGTCCCGCGACTTTAAATAGAAACGTCAAAGTTTTGCAGCCGGGACCGGGACTCGGCTTCTCCTCTTCCCGCGAGTCTGCCAACTTCCCCGCGCCCGCCCCCACCCCGGTTCGGCAGATCGCGGCGGGCCCTTGGGCAACTGAGGCTCGCTCACCCCTCCCGGGAGCACCGGGTAAAGAGGAAAGGCGCCCAGCCCCACCTCTTTCCTAGAGTGGGTTTGGTAGGCGGTTTCCAGCCAAGCTGCCCTTCATCCCAACCTAATACTACTCCTAACAGAGCAAGGGACTTAATGGTTCAGGCACTCAGCTAAGGGCCTCACTTCCACGATCCCCTCACAAGTCCGCTGTGTAAGGTTTAACTGCAGTGCTGGTTTTCTAGAAGAAAAAAAAAGTAGCTAGCCTGCTCAGGTCTCAGGGCTAGTCCAGCGATCCATGGGGAATTCAGGTTTAAGTTTAGTGATTTTGAATTGAATTGTTTATTCACTTTGATCTATTTTCAGCAAAACAGGTAAAAAGCAGCAACAGTAAAAGGAACCGTGTGCAGGGCAGTGTATGTTTTCCCTCATCTTTCAAAGTTTCTCACCTTTGAAAGATGAGAAAACTGCCAGTGAAGGAGTCCATACCATAATAAATTCAGGGTGAGAGGAACTTTATTTGGAAATGTCAATATTATAGGGGAAGAACGCCCTAAATACTTACCCATCCTTGAGAGCTGCACAGAATTACTATCGAGTACTAGAACTACTGTTTATAATGATTACTCATGTCACTATACTAATTATGTTCAACACATTCTGATAGTTGCACAGTGTATAATACATTTTAGGAAATTTTTCAAGAAAGGGAATATATAAAACATAATTGCTTTAAAGTGTTAAATATCACCCTAACCGGTTTGGCTCAGTGGACAGAGCGTTGGCTTGTGGACTGAAAGGTCCCAGGTTCGATTCTGGTCAAGGGCATGTACCTTGGTTGCAGGCACATCCCCAGTATGGGGTGTGCAAGAAGCAACTGATTGATGTGTCTCTCTCATCGATGTTTCTAACTCTCTATCCCTCTCCCTTTCTCTCTGTGAAAAATCAGTAAGATATATTTTTTAAAAAGTGTTAAATATCAATAATCTAAAAAATTCATCTAGGTAGAAAGCTCCATTCCTAATAATATAAGAGAAATAGGGTGTTCATGTAGTTAGTTGGCTTAACAATGAAAAGAACCTGATTCCAAGACTCTCTGTATAATCTAAATAATCAAGCACAATAGTTGGATTCAGTTCAGTTCCAGATGATAGCTACAGCCTCAATCTCATCTCAAAAGACTCACAAACACACACAAAAACACATCAACAATTTCCATATATAAACTTTATTGCATTTGACATAATACAAAACTTTAAACATAAAGAAAAAAATGAAAATATGCACCTTTTACAAGTCAAAGAAAAGCAAGTCTTAGCATTTGGATTGGTCTGCAAAAACAAAACAAAACAAAACAAACAAAAAACAAAACCCCCAAGTATATTAGAGGTACAAACTGTGCTGCAGCAGGTCTAAAAGAAGTTGTACAGAAGAGTCCTTTTGAAAAAGTTAAAACTCAAGATTACTTTTCATATTTAAATGTACAGGCATTAAACACTTTACAAATATTTACACAACCCCAAACAACCTTAATAAACACTGTAGCTTTTTCAGCAGCCACCAATACTTCATGTGGAAAAGAAACACTAAAAAAGTATCTTTACAAACATTAAGCTTTTATTTATAATGATTTTATGTCTTACCCTAAAATATTTTATTAGGGACTTACTGTCTAAAAATTCCAGTTGATTACAATCCTATAATTGCACACGGAAAAAAATCTGATATGATCAATAGGTTATAATCTCAACTTTGACCTTTCAGTTTCTGTTGTTTCATGTCACATGGAAAATAAAAGCACAAAATGGGAAGTAAAGCTAAAATGCATATTGCACTAAGCTACTATAAAGCATAAGGGTCTTGATCTTTTCAAAATGTCTACAATGAATTGATTTTTTAAAACAATTCACTAACTGCTGTTTAATACAGAGTTAGCGCTCATATTACTACAGTGCAAAATGTACTGTTGTCACAAAAAAATTGAAAGCAATCTCGAGTACATCAAAAGCATCTGAGGTACTAATGAAATGCTAATACAGACACACGTACAGCCTCTATCCTGGAATCAAGCGAAGACTTAAGGCAACTGTCCAGTATTTCATGCCTCTGTAGTGATTTCATTGAAATAAAAGATTTCATTTTGCTTCTAGTAACTGAATAACTGACTTGACTCTTCACTTTACTAGAACAGACAGGCAATAAACTACCTACTGTAGATTATACTTTCCAAAATTCCACAAATCTTTTTAGTATTAGCATGTGGTACAATTAACTGAAGTTATATCAAAAACCTTTATTTGTTCAGGTAGTCTCCCCAAAAATATTTTATCTGATCACCTGAAAATTCATGCCATAATATCACTAATCATCAATGTAAACATTTTCAAAAATACATCTTTAAATCAAAGGGTTTTATTAGGAAATGTTATAATAAAATATGTGATCTTTATATAAGTATGTTCTCTTAAAAATAAAACATGAAAACAAGAACAATGAAAAACTATGATGGAGGTAAACAAAATGCATTATGGTATTACAATTGTTCTTTATTTATCAGAAGAATTTATTAAGTAATAGAGGCAAGTCATCTTTTCAGGACAGCAGCTCTTAAAGGTAGTATACTGTTCAAATCTTTTTTGTTTCTCAATCTGTGCCATGACTGTGAGAAAGAAAAAAAAATCATTCTTAAAATCTAAAGTATGTGCAGAACAAATACTGAACAGAAAGGTACTAGAATGTTAACAGTAGTTCTCTCAAAGTAGTAAAATTTGGGGTGTTGTTGTTTTTTTCTTCTTTGTGTTTTATATCTCCCAAGTTTTTAACACAATACAAGAATTCTTTCTGTCATCAGAAAAGAAAATGTTATCTAAAAACTCAATACCTGTGTGGCTTCGATTCATCATATAGGTATAGGTGGTACAAAAAGAAACAATTAACAATATTCACATTTATTCACAGATTTTAAAAATTTCATCTAAAGCAGCAAGGTACAAGGTAATTAAAACAAAACCTTTGAGTGTGAAAGAATAAGGGAAGACTACTTAAATTATCTGATTAACTATTTGGCATCTAGTAAGCTTTTTCAATTAAAAATAGTATTTATGAAGGTGATAGTAAACCTATTAAAAAGTGCTTTTTATATGACTCTAGAAAAGACAAATAAGTTGAATTGGTAAGAAAAAAAAAAAGGAACTGAAGCACCCTAGGTGGTCTGAGTTAGTGGACAGAGGTCGGCCTGTGGACCAAAGGGTTCCGGGTTCGATCCTGGTCAAGGGCACATACCTTGGTTGCAATCTCCCTGGGCTCTGGCCCTGTTCAGAGGCAACCGATCAATGTGTTTCTCTCACATTGATGTTTCTCTCTGTCTTTCCCTCTCTCTTCCACTCTCCCTAAAAATCAATGGAAAAATATCCTTGGGTGAGGATTAACAAAAAAAAGGGGGGGAGGGGGGGCACCGAAGGAAGCTCATCCATCAATCTGAATAGCTATGCAAGCAATACTGCTTTTGAGTTATCAATTTAACCTGACAAAAATATTCCCTCTGGAATATCTGTTTTGTCCTGCAGAATTTCATTCATTTAAATTTTCTATTCTGACTGATAACTGAAAGGGCCTAATTTGAAGAATAGTTTATAATATGATACACTTGCATTTTTAATCATCAAATTAAAGTCCACTTGTATGTCTTGATAATAAAAAGGTATGTCTCTAAAAATGATCGTCACAGTTCGCTGATCTTTTTCTTCTATGAAGCATTTCTCCTATATGTCTCATAGTACATGTTTTTATCAGTGTGTTTCTACATTGCACTGTGG
The DNA here is from genome assembly GCA_004026665.1 of Murina feae. Classification (NCBI taxonomy): domain Eukaryota; kingdom Metazoa; phylum Chordata; class Mammalia; order Chiroptera; family Vespertilionidae; genus Murina; species Murina feae. Next base: position 2,393 of record PVJC01037543.1, on the reverse strand, counting down.
AATTCCTTGAGGACTAAAACCCACCTAGCAATATTACTGATGAATAAATTCATATGTAGACTACAAAGCTAAGGATGACTACAGTATATATGTATGTGTGTGTGTGTGTACATATATATGACCAAAGTTTATATATATAATGCGTGTATATACACAAACATATTTTTTAACTTCTCAAAATATAAACAAAGATAAAATGAGACTCAAGTTCCTGTTAGGACATGAAAAGAAAAATCATGAGAGAGGGTGGGGGATGGGAGCTGTAATATTTTCAACAATAAAAATAAACGAATAAATAAGCTTTCTTTTAAAATATAAGTTCCCCAATATTTTAGGAAGCAAAGAAGTCCATAAGGCTTTGGTTTCATTTTGAGAGTTTAATAAGTCACTATGGAAATGCTTATTTCCACAAACGTGAAAGCCATGTGAATGAAAACAGAAGGGAAAGTATATCTAAATTCAAGCAATAAATTCACTATTGTACCACATTAATGGCTTCACAACACAGAAACCAGGGCTGTTCTGTCCAATTACTAGTACATATGTATTCATTTTCAGAGCACACTAGTCTACTAATGCTTTTAAGAGTTAATTTAATATACTGTTTACCTTTAAAAATTGATCCTTTATCATGTCAAACTTCTGCTTTTCATGTACAGCTCTGGCAGTATTTGTTCCATCAAAAGGTTCTGTAAAGTTAAATGCACATATAACCAAAAAATTATTAAAATGAGTGCTTCAGTTTTTTTATTTGGTTAAACTACATGAAATTGTCAATATTTGACATTTTTTACCTAGAAAATAGCAATTACATATAATTCAACCTAGTATCTTTTTAGATGTATGCATATTGAAAACAGTTTTATATAGCTATGCACTGTCTAATAAGGTAGAAAGAATTCAAGTGAGAGGATAACTAAAAGTGAAGTCATTAGCATAAGTATGATGTTAAATCTAAACCATAAAAGTGGATAAGATTTCTGAAGAATTACAGAGTGTCAAAAACCTACCTACCCTTAAGAAAATAAAAATAAGTTAAAGAATTAAAATTATCAAAAAGAATAAAGTACTGTTACCTGAGAGAGGTAGTTAATGTTAAATATCACAGAAAGATAATTTTAAATTTCATTTGAATTTAAAAGACCATTGATTTGTCAAGCAATAGAAAGGTCAATCCCTTTAAAAGTCTAAACATTGTGAGGATAGAAGACAGTGCAGAGAGTTATGGTGTGAGTGGATGGTTTAGAAAGATACAGTGAGAACAGTGTAACTTGCATAAGAAATTTGGCAGTGAAAAAGAAAAGATAGCAAATAGAGGAGACAGGACAGAACATTATCTTCCACGTCACTCACAAGAAGGAAGAGTCCATATATACAAACAATAAATCCTATATAATAAAAGCCCAGCAACCATACAGCAGAACGACCAGAACAACCGCTCGACCAGTCACTATGAGGTACACTGACCACTTCTTGGTTTCTCCAGCGCTGGCCAACAATCGGCAGGCTCTGATTGCCAGATGGTGAATGGGGAATCGGGGTGGGTGGCAGTGGGGGGCGGGACTGGCAAGCGGACAGAACGGCCGACCTCTTGGTCCCTCCCCCTGGCCTGCAGGTTCTGATTGCTGGATGGTGAATGGGGAACCGGAGTGGGTGGCAGGGGATGCAGTAGCGCCAGGCCAAGGCCCCTGCCCTGCCAGTCACCCGTCTCACAGAGGCCAACCTGTGGCAGGGGTGGGGCCCATGAGCAGGCGGGAACAGCCAGTCTCTCGGTCCCTCCCCCCAGCCCTGAGACTCTGATCACCCAATGGCAAACTGGGAACCTGGGTGGGTGGTGGTAGGAGTTGAGGCCGGCTGCCGGCAGCCGGAAAAGATGGCCCTGATCGCAGACTAAACCTAGGGACTGTACCTGTGCACGGTTTTGTGCACCGGGCCTCTAGCGTCTTATAATATTGAGAAAACAAAGAAATTGAAGATAACAGTGAGAAAAGGAGGCTAACAGATGGGATAGCTGAAATAATGCCAGCAGTAGGTAAATATTACTCGAGTTTAAGAATTTTTGCAATAAAAAGGGGGGGGGGAGTACTTAGAAAAGGCAGTAGGATGAAGCCAAGAGTATAGATAAGAACTATGTGTGCTTTAAAGCTGAGACCTAGAAAAAGAATGAAATCCAATGGAGAGGTTAACTTTATATTTGTAATACAATCTAAGCAGGCAGGCCTATCATTTTAAAAACTCCTTTTGTTTCTTTTGTGTGTTTTTTATTGCTTAGAAAGGCTATTTTAAAAAGGAGTTTACTGTCACAGTACTGTTTTGTGTGTTTTTTCCAACAGAATAATGCCATATGCCAAACTATCAGGTCACATCACACATAGCACTTTACAACAGTGTTT
>PVJC01037542.1:0-17142 GCA_004026665.1 Murina feae | reverse complement strand
CAATCAGCCCCCCTCCCCACCCCATTTGGGAGCGGATGAGGCAGAAGATGTTGGAGTCCAATTGGGGTGGGGCCTTCTGCCCAATCACTCTCCGCCATTAGTGAATGCAAGTGGAGCCAACACCATCAGTGCGTGGGAGTGGCCGGAGTAGAGCTGCTGGCAGACAGGGGACTGGGGGCCTTGGCAGGAGAGGATGGGTGGGGGCACAGAGGATGGGCTGAGACCTGCCCCTGTGCCTACTGCAGCCTCTTGGCCCACAGTTCCTTTCAAGGTGCACGAATTTGTGCACTGGGCCCCTACTCTCTATATATAGAAGCCTAAGTGACCAAACGACCAGTTGCTATGATGTACACTAACCACCAGGAAGCAGATGCTCAACACAGGAGCTGCTCCGTAGTGGTCTGTGTGCTCCCATAGTAGGAGCAACACTCAGCTGACCTACCCGGCCCGGCAGCCCACCAGCCAGGCGGCAGCCACTCACTCCCTCAGTAGTCTTGCAGGTCCAATCTCTGGAGAACAGGCCCAGCACCAAACAATCCTGACAGTGCTGCTGGCCTCCTGGAAGTTGGCACTGCCGCCGCTTCCCCTCCCTAGATGCTCCTCAAGGAAGAAACAATATAAAAGCATCTGCCAGTTGGCTCCTAACAACCAGCTTGAATATCAGCAGGATGGGGATCCCAGCCTCCAAGGGTGTCCCACTGCCTTCCCAGATCATGTCCCGGCCCCACCCCAGCGCCCCTTGGGGGGCTCACTGTGCACAAATTCATGCACCGGGCCTCTAGTACATATATAAAAGGCTAAGTTGACCCACACATGCACAATACATATAAACCTCTTGCTGGCACCAATTCCATACATGTGTTTCAATCTGTCATTGTCAATCATGAATTTGGCTTGCACTTCTATTATAGAGAAAGGGTGAATAGCGATATTAAAATTTTCTTCTAATTAATTTTCTTTCAATGACAATAGTGTTTGTCATAATGTTGATATGACCTTCCTCTTAGGAACCCACCAGTCTCTCTAATCAACAGATTCTGGATCTGAAATTGACTTTGTTCTAGGAAATGAACTGAGATCATGATTTTATATCCTTTTAAAAAAGAATCTACCCAGAGTTAAAATTAACACTTTATTGAATTAGTTTTTATCCTATGCAATATTTACATAGTTGAAATCTTATAGATGATATATTTTGGGAAATACTATACCATAAATTCTTTCACAAACCATTTTGAGCATATTTTTCTTAAAAACATTATAATTTACTAAAGGCCCAGTGCACAAAAATTTGTGCACTCAGGTGGGGGAGTCCCTCAGCTCAGCCTGTGCCTTCTCACAGTCTGGGACCCCTCGGGAGATGTCCACTTGCTGGCTTAGGCCCGCTCCCCGGGGGAACGGGCCTAAGCTGGCAGTCAGACATCCCTCTGGCAGCCTGGGAGCCCTCGGGGGATGTCCACTTGCCAGTGGGGAGCAGGCCTAAGCTGCAGTTGGACATCCTTAGTGCTGCTGAGGAGGCAGGAGAGGCTCCCACCACCACCACTGTACTGACAGCCATCAGCCTGGCTTGTGGCTGAGTGGAGCTCCTTCTGTGTGAGCACACTGACCACCAGGGGGACAGCTCCTGCATTGAGCATCTGCCCCTGGTGGTCAGTGTGTCATAGTGACCAGTCATTCCCAGTCGTTCTGCTATTAGGGTCAATTTGCATATTACCCTTTTATTATATAGGATAGAGGCCTGGTACATGGGTGGGGGCCGGTTGGCTTGCCCTGTAGGGTGTTCCAGGTCAGGGTGGTGGTCCTGCTGGAGTGCCTGGCCAGCCTGGGTGAGGGGCTGATGGCTGTTTGCAGGCTGGCCATATTCCCTTCAGGGTGGGGGTCCCCACTCAGTTGCCTGGCCAGCCTGGGTGAGGGGCTTGATGGCTGTTTGCAGGCTGGCCACAGACTCTTCAGGGTGGGGGTCCCCCCTGGGGTGCTTGGCCAACCTGGATGAGGGGCTGGTAGCTATTTGCAGGCTGGCCAAGGCCCCCAGCGACCCAAGCCTCCAGTGAGGCTGGCTGGAAGCAGGTATCTGGGATTTATTTAGCTTCTATAATTGAAACTTTGTTGCCTTGAGCAGAGGCCACAGCTGGCCAGGGCTTCCTCCATCACCAGGCCAACCAAGCCTCCTGCTTGCTCCAGCTCCGTGGCTGCCTGCTGCCATCTTGGTTGGGTTAATTTGCATATAGTCACTCTGGTTGGCTGGTGGGCATGGCTTGGCATGTAGCAGAGTGACACCGATTTGCATGTTTCTCTTTTATTAGATTAGACAGGCGATGCAATTTTAAAAACTTGTACATAAACAAAATAGCAAGGTTATAAATTATATAATTTAAAATATATTGAATATGGTAATTTAAAAGGGTATTACAGAATATCAATGTTGTCTTGATTATTTGGAGCAGATATGATGCTGAATGTAGAATTTGATCTTGACCTAGAGAGTTATTATAATGTAGTCCAATAGTGAAAAATGATGAACAGTCTAGGCCAGTGCCATTGCATGAGCAAAATTATGGAGCAGAAATGCATCTGCACTGTAGGAGCCTATTGAATGGAGTTGAGGAGGCTACCCAATTCCATTTATATTAAAGTCAGACATAAATTTGTATAGAAATTGTGGAACCAGAACAAGATATTCTTCAGAAGCAGTTGTTTCTGGGGAAGCGAAAGATTCTTGTTGCTAAGCAGCTAAATATAGAATTTAGTCACCTGAGAGACAAACAGGGGTGGGCTAATGTTACCCTTTGTTATGTGAGGTCTCAACAACCAATCTTTGTTCATTGATGAGTGTAGTACTAACAGTCTAGGAAGAAAAGATCATGGAAACTACTGTTTCTTCTGCTGGTAAGTCATTCATCAAATTTGGCTCTATGTACAAGTTGATAGCCAGAATATTATGTTGGAATAGAGGCCCGATACATGAAATTTGTACAAGGGGTTTGGCCCTCGCAGCCCCACCTGCCTTGGCCGGCCCTTGCATCCCCTTCTTCATCAGGAAGGTCATCCAGACAATTGTTCTGCTGTTCAGTCTAATTAGCATATTAGCTCCTTATTATATAAGATAATGTGAAATTTAATTTTTGTTTTTTTTCCTTTTTAAAGATGAGAGAGACTTGAGCATGAGTGGAATAAGGTATTCTGGATAAGTTGACTAAACATTCCAGTTTACCTAGGACTAAAGGGGTTGCTGGGATACAGGACTTGTGGTTTAAAAACCAAGAACCAAGACAGTCAAACCAGAATGAATTGCTTACCTTAATTATCAGTTTAAAACTGGTAAAATAACCTGACTAGTGTGGCTCAGTGGTTGAGCATTGACCTATGAACCAAGCGATCACAGTCAGGGCACATGCCTGGGTTGTGGGCTTAATCCCAGGTTGGGGGCATGATTGCCCTTGTGTTAGGTAGCCAACTGATTATTCTCTCTCATGGTTGATATTTCCATCTCTCTCCTCTTCTCCCTTCCCCTCTCCCCCTGAAATCAATAAAAATACATTAAAAATGGATAAAATAAGACAAAATAGAGTTGAAAGTAGGGAAAATTGACCAGATCAATCCTCAAGTACATAGGAGTTGTGATCTTGGACTGGGGTATGGAGTGGGGTAAAGGAAAAGTAGAAATGGACATGAATTCAGATTAGTTTGTACTGGTGGAAATCTTAGAAGCCATTTTATCCTTGAATTTGGCATCACTATAGATATATATTTTTACTGTGTTCCAGAGCAATAAATTCATTTCATATTATACCCCAGTGGCCACAAACAGCCCCCCCCCAAAATTTTGGCATAAGAGTTGCTATGGTGTATGGGAGTTTTGGTATAGAAATGGAAAAAATATATAGCAGAATTAAACCAGTTTTCTTTCTTTTGAAAATTAGAATTACTGTAGAGCTTTTGGGAATTAAAGGTTTTGTCAGAAAGTTGTTGAAGTGATAAAACTGACCAACTAGACTCAAATGAAATGGAACTGAAGACAGAGGCATGAGACTGAGAGAAATGGGAGATAATGAAAGACAAAAATATGTGGGTTCTCTTTGAGTTTGAGTAACAGGTATAGCACGAGTAAGGAGAGATGGAATGATTAAAATTATTGGTAAGTTGCTTGGGTACGAGAAATGGTTTGGTTTTGCTTCATTTGGTGATGATGAGGTATAGATTATGACATGGGTGAGTAAACTGAAGTACACTGAAGCTGAATTGGAGAGGTTGAAAAATGTGGAAAAACCCTTCTAGTTTTCATAGACCCTTCTAGTTGTCTATATACTTGCTATCATTATTCATGATTTTTGATGGAGCATAAGACTGTCTTGAAGTTTGTACAAAAATAATAGGGAGTGGTTAATGGAAGAATGAGAAAGAAAAGTTAAAAATTAGTGTAGTCAAATGTAGCAGGATGAATAGTTTGGAAATGACTTCATAGGAAGGATAGGAACCCAGGCTCTGGACCATGAGGTATATAGAGCTTCTGAGAATTGGATTTCTCTAAAGTGAGCTTTAGGGAAAACTCAAGTTTAATATGATAAGTATATATAGAGGAGCTCTGTGAAGAGGTTTAGGATTCATTTTGGTTCTCTTTCTCCTTCTTTCTTTGTCATAAAAAAATACAGCTGAAGTCATAAAGGAAGCTGTGTGGACAGATGACATAGAAGGATTTGAGTCAGGGTAAAAGAAGTATTGACTAGGGATTAATTCAGAGTCCAGCAGATTATTGGTAGTGGGTCAGGCATCTTCATTTCCATTTCCCCTATGCAAGTCCAATCAGATTAAATTAAAACCCAAGTACCTATCATCCAACTGCACCAATTATCAACATATGGCCAATTCTGTGTTATCTATAACCCCCAACTTCCCACCTCCATTTATTAAAAGCAAATCTAAAGCATTTTCATGGTTCATTAATCACTTTTCACTATTCAATTCTTTCTCCCACTTTCCTTACTTCCCATCACCTTCCCCACCCTTCTTTTTATTTTCAGTTTCAGCACTGAAGCTCTGCCAGGAATCAGATCCTTAAAGGCCAGCTCTACATAACGACCAGCTCAGAGTCAGGAGCCAGACCAACGGTGCCTCACTCTCTTTTTATCTGGATAGATGACTCCATAATGGCAGCTCCATAATGGAGGCTAATGAGGCCAGCATGTCCATGAGAATTGTTATCCTGCTGCTCTGGCTTGGGGTGTTTCTATTCCCTTCTGGCCTCTCCCAGGCTAGGCTTTCTCAACACCTCAGCTCCCCAGAAGTGGTGGTCCCCCTGAAGGTGACAAGCAAGGGCAGAGGTTCACAGGTTCTGAGCTGGCTCTCTTATAGCATTCAGCTAGGGGGCTGGAGACACATTATCCACATGAGGGTCAAGAAGTTCCTGGTTTCCAGACACCTACCAGTGTTCACCTACACGGACCAGCATGTCCTCCAGGAGGATCAGCCTTTTGTTCCTGATGACTGCTACTACCATGGTTATGTGCAGGGGGTCCCAGGGTCCCTGGTTGCCCTCAGTACCTGTTCTGGAGGTTTTCGAGGAATGCTGCAGATAAATGACCTTGCTTATGAAATCGAGCCCATCAGGCACTCTACCACATTTGAACACCTGGTGTATAAGATAAATACTAATGAGACACAATTCCCACCAATTCAATGTGGCTTGACAAAGAAGGATGTAGCACACCAACAACTGAGATTAGAAGATGCTACAAAAACAACTGTGAAACAAATTTCAACTGATAACTGGTGGACCCACTCATGGTTTCTGGAGCTGGTTGTGGTGGTAGATCAAAGTTTCTTCATTTACTCCCACAGTAACTTCTCAAAGGTGCAGGAGGATGTATATCTTGTTATCAACATAGTGGATTCCATTTATCAGCAATTGGATACCTATGTGGTTTTGATTGCGATTGAGATTTGGAATCATGAAAATGTTTTCTCAATGATAAGCATAGAACAGGTTCTGGAGGATTTTGCTCAGTGGAAACAAATCAGTCTTTCGAGGCTACATTGTGATGCTGCCCATATTTTCATTAAAAATCCACTTATAAGTCCACTTGGTATAGCCTATGTTGCAGGAATATGTCGCCCTCCTCTTGACTGTGGAGTTAATAATTTCCAAGAAGACCCCTGGTCTCTTTTTGCCCTCACCGTGGCCCATGAGTTAGGCCATACTTTGGGTATGCAGCATGATGACGAATTCTGCTGGTGTGGGGAAAGTGGTTGCATCATGAGTGCTATTAGAATGCCAGCAAAAAGATTCACCAACTGTAGTTATGCATATTTTACAAAGACCACTTTAAACCAGGGATCATGTCTGCACAATCTTCCAAGTACAGGGGAAATGCTTATGCTGAAGCGCTGTGGAAATGATGTGGTTGAAGAAGGAGAGGAGTGTGACTGTGGATCTGTAAAGCAGTGTGAGCAAGATTCCTGTTGTCTGCTAAACTGCACTCTGAGCCCTGGTTCTGCTTGTGCTTTTGGGCTGTGTTGCAAAGACTGCAAGCTCATGGCATCAGGGACTTTGTGCAGACAACAGATCAGTGAATGTGACCTTCCCGAGTGGTGCAATGGGACATCCCACCAGTGTCCCGAAGATGGATATGTGCAGGATGGGATTCCCTGTGGTGACAATGCCTACTGCTATGAAAAGAGTTGTAATAGCCATGACAAACAGTGCAGGGCGATTTTTGGTGAAGATGCAAAGAGTGCATCTCAGGAGTGCTACAAAGAAATCAACTCCCAGGGAAACCTTTTTGGCCACTGTGGTCTAAATAGTACAACATACCTAAAATGTAATACCTCAGATGTCTTCTGTGGGAGAGTTCAGTGTGAGAATGTAAGAAACATTCCCCATCTAAGAGATCACTCTGCTTTGCAGCACACTCATATCAATGGTGTCACCTGCTGGGGTGTCGGTTATCATTTAGGGATAAAGACACTTGATATTGGTGAAGTGAAAGATGGCACCATGTGTGGTTCAAGAAAGATCTGCATACAGAAGAAGTGTGTCAGTCTCCCTCTCCTATCACAAGTCTGTCTGCCTGAGACCTGCAACATGAAGGGAATCTGCAATAATAAACATCATTGTCACTGTGGCTATGGGTGGTCCCCGCCCTACTGCCTGCACAGAGGCTATGGAGGTAGTGTTGACAGTGGCCCAGCATCTGCCAGAAAAGGAGTATTATTTTCAGTTGTGATCCTTAGTTTGTCTGTTTTGCTCCTACTTTTGACTACTGTATTTATATATCTCCAAAAACGTGTTGGTCCCTAGAAGACCAAGCCTCACCCTTCAGATTAAGAAAATGCCTCTAATTTAATATCTTATATTATAAAGTTTTAGTTTCTTGGAGGTAGAAATGTTACATGCCTGAAGCACATTTCTGACAGTTGACCAAAAAAAAAAATGAAGAGACTTTCCTTTATATAGATCAATATCAGAAACATTGCCATTAAGAAAAGGTAATTCCCAACATTTTCCTAACTACTATTCATTGTGTAAACAGCAAATAAAGCTCCAGTTTCCCTCTGAGTTGGTACACTTTGTGTTTCTTGAGTGCATATATGACTCATGGAAAAGCTGGGAGACAGACAGCTAAAGGCCCATGAGTGAGTCTTGCCTCTCCATTTATTCCCGGAGTAATTTCTCAAAGGTAAAGCAAATACATTTCTTGTTGTCAACATAGTGAATACCATTTATCAACAGTTGGGTACTTATGTGATTTTTGATTGGGATTGAAATTTGGAATCTTGGAAATGTTTTCCCAATGATGAGAATAGAACAAGGTGAGATTGCAAGTTCATGCCATCAACAAAATTCTGTAGAAACCAGGTCAATGAATATGATCTTCCAGAGTGGTGCAATGGGACAGCCCATCAACGCCCAGAAGATGGATATGCACAGGCCTAGAATCCCTGTAGTGACAGTGTCTCCTATTATCAAAAGAGATATAATGAAGTTGGGAAAACTACTTAAAATGTCTAACATTCTGTTACAAAATCTGAAAAGGAAGAGGATACTATTGCTTGTCCCACCCAAACTCTTGGGTCTATTTGGTAACCAAAAGAAATTCCTGTTAAAGTATAAACAGATTATTATTTAATAAAAACTCCTGGCCCTATACCCTCCGTGTTTTCTAACCAAGTCTGTCTGCTTTCTTTGCCTTAATACGGTGGTTTGGTATCTTCTTGGAGTATTTTCTTTGAATACCAGGACATACTCTCTGTAAGGGCAGGGTTGTTTATATCTGTTTTTGCACACTGTTTTTTTTTATTAAATCTTTTATTGTTCAGATTATTACAGATGTTCCTTTTTTTAACCCCCATAGCTCCCCTCCACCTGGTTCCCCTCCCACCCCGTGCCCTTACCCCCACCACAGTCTTCATCCATAGATGTAAGATTTTTGTCCAGTCTCTTCCCATACCCCTCATACCCCCTAGCCCCTGAGAATTTTCAGTCCATTCCCTTTATATGTCCTTACTTCTATTCTATTCACCAGTTTATTCTGTTCATCAGATATTTCTATTTACTTAATTGTTATAGTCACTTGTTGATAGATATGTATTTGTTGTCACTTGGTTGTTCATACTTTTTATTTTTACCTTTTTCTTCTTCCTCCTCTTCTTAAAGAATGCCCTTCAGCATTTCAAATAATCCTGGTTTGGTGGTGATTAACTCCTTTAGCTTTTTCTTGTCTGTGAAGCTCTTTATCTGACCATCAATTTTACATGATAACTTTGCTGGGTAGAGTAATCTTGGTTGTAGGTTCTTGCTATTCATCAGTTTGAATATTTCTTGCCACTCCCTTCTGGTCTGCAAAGTTTCTGTTGAGAAATAAGCTGACAGTCGTATGGATACTCCCTTGTAGGTAACTAACTGTTTTTCTCTTGCTGCTTTTAAGATTCTCTTTTTGTCTTTTGCCCTTGGCATTTTAATTATGATGTGTCTTGGTGTGGTCCTTCCTGGATTCCTTTTGTTTGGGATTCTCTGTGCTTCCTGGACTGGTAAGTCTATTTCTTTCACCAGGTAGGGGAAGTTTTCTGTCATTATTTCTTCAAATAGGTTTTCAATCTCTTGTTGTCTCTCTTCTTCTGGTACCCCTATAATTCTGATGTTGGTATGCTTAAAGTTGTCTCAGATGCTCCTTACACTATCTTCACACTTCTGGATTCTTTTTTCTTTTCCAGTTGGGTGCTTTTTGCTTTTTTATATTTCAAATATTTGACTTGATTCTTGCAAACCTCTAGTCTGCTGTTGGATCTCTGTATAATATTCTTTATTTCATTCAATGTATGCTTAGATTTATTGAAGGTCTAAGTTTATCGGCAGATTCTAGAAAATTCTTGAAAAACCTTAAAACTATAGTTCTGAACTCTATATTCAGTAGTTTGCTTTCCTTCATTTCTGTCATTTGTGACCTGTTTCTTTGTCTCTGCATTTTGGCTGCTTCCCTGCGTTGATAGAGTGGCTTTCTGTGCTAGGTGTCCTATAGGACCCAGTGATTCAGCCTCCCCAATCACCTGGGGTGGACACTCTTGTTGTACGCCTTTGAAGGCTGGGTGCACAGTCTTGTTGTAGTTATCACTGGGAGGTATCACTGGGAGGAAATGACCTCCAGGCCTTTCTCCTCATTGTTTGGGGTTTGGAACTTTTTGAGATCTTTGTCCCAGCTGCAGTCTGTTAGGTTAGGCTTGCAGGCAGACAGGCACACAGCTTGGATGGGGTTGTAAATTGGGTGGGGCGGAGCAACCAGCGATGGCTGCCCCTCTGCCAGCTCTGCAGCTTCTCCTAGTTTTGGCGTCTCCAGGCCCTGGCATCTGCGCACTCCTGAGTCCCCGAATCTTGGAGCTCTGCATCAGTGATCACTGTGAACAGCTCTGCTAGAATGCCACTCATCTTCCGCCCCATTGCCCGACAGCCTGCAATGCATTCAGTACGACCCCGGAGTTTATAATCTCCTTCCAAGCCACGGACCCAGGTAATGCCGCCGCCACTGTTTGCCCACACCACCACTGTTTTGCGCGTGTCTGTACCTCTCAGTTTTGGCACCGAGAACTTCTACTCAGTCTCAATGCATTTCGTTTCTTGCCTTCTAGTTGTAAAGTTTCCACTGCCTTTATTCTAGAGGATGGCTGTTTATCTTTATAGTTGTAATTTTATTTTGTTTTGTTTTGTTTTGTTTTGCTTTTAAACAGAATATGATTATATTTAATACACAAGTTTGATACAACCAAAAAAGAGTAAAATAGTAACAAAAAACATGGTATTTCATTTGCAATCCATGAGAAATGATTAACATCTTTAGTCATAAACAAGCTCTTGAAATCCAGTGACACTATAATAATGCAAGGAAACTGGAAAAATGAAATGAAAAAGTACAAGTACTGATTAAGCAGTGAGCATATATGATTTTGCTAAGCAGTAATGGAGAATAACTTCTCTGAAGTGTCAGTGAGCAGAATAATAATCTACAGCTTTGAACAGTGTTGTGCAGTTTGAAGTCTCAAACAGCGGGAGGCAGATTAAAGAGAAGGACCTGAATGAGGGGAAAGCTAACTTTTGAGTCTACATATAAACTGAGTATTTTTAGCCAGAGTAATTCCAATTCATTGGAATTTTTTCAACAAGTTAGTTGAATAAATTCAAAAGGAATGATATATAAAAGCATGTTTAATGCAGAAAAAAATGTGTGGCCAGTGTAAGTGCCTTAAACACTACTTGTCTACATGTCTGAACACCAACACAAGGGTGCGCACCAACTCTATTAGCAGATGATAGTGTAGGGAGTACAGTCAGTTGTACTGTGATCCATATATATGGGGTCTGGTGGGTACCAGAAACACTGAAGGGACACTTCACTTTTCGGTATACCTGAAACTAATACAAAATAATATTGAGTGTAATCTACTTGAGAAATAAAAGGACATTATATGACATGGAGGGTGGGTAAAATTAAAAAGAAAACAAAGGTACATCAAGTAATAACTACATACTTAACAAGTTTCTATGTTGCCTAAAATCTAAAGAGAAAAACTATTTTAATGAACATTTAAATCTACGCTAGGATAGAAGTAAAATAGGACTATATGGGAGCCCTGGAGGAGGCCTCACAACGGCACGTCCAGGACTTTGGTATTAAGGTCTCCAGCTTTCCATCTCCTGGTGCCAGTCCCATAGCAACAAGGACAACAGTCAAGTAATTTTTTTAATGTAGCTGTGGGAGGCTGCACATTTAGGTATATATACCTTATGCCTCCATCTTGGTTCTCTTCTTGCACACTGTTTTACCCCAATATATAGAACAGTGCCTTATATACAATAAATATTTGAAAGAAATATTATAAATGGGTTATCAATTACATGAAATTAATTAGGAAAAATTAAAAATAAAATTTACTCCTGTTTTTAAAACCATTGAAGGTCCTGCTCAAAACTGGACATTGAATATTTAAAATAGTGTGTATTTATAATGTTCCCTTTGGTTCTTACCCTTCACTAGCCTCTTTGTCCAAATTTATCTTCTCATTCTGTTTTCAATGCGTATGGAAAGCCTGTCTCTTGGAAATACATATGTAATCAGGTACCCTCTATATATGATCTCGATACCTAACTTCTAAATTACAGTCTTTGTACATTGAGTCAGATGATCTTTTTGATATCATTTTTCATTATGTTTTGCATACTTTGCACCCTCTATTTTCTTGAATATACTTGACTGTGTTGTGTGTCTGCACATCTGTACATGCAATTCTCATTCCAAAAATGCTGTTTATCACCCCCACCCCCACCCACCATCTGTTCCCAGGCCCTGGAAAACTCCAGTTTTTCTCCCAATAGAATTTAAACACCATACCTTTGGAAAGGCATTTCCTTGTGAAATGTTATGTGTTCTATTTATGTGCTTCTGTCACCTTGTGGTCATCCTTTGATGAACTCTAGGAATATACGAGGAGAACATCTAACAACCTACCAGCCAGGGATAGAAAGAAGAAAAGGACATGTAGTAGAGCCATAGAAACAGGGAAGCATGAACCAATAACACAATCTGATTAAACTTGAAGAAGATCCACATGTTTTAAGTGTATATGGCCATCTGGAGACAAATGACCACTTCCAGTTTACTGTCTTTTGAAGTTGTTTTATTTTTGTTTAAAAAAAATAAGTTACATTTGATGATAGTCAAATTTATCAATTGAATAATTCTTTTAAGCTTATATAGGATTTATATATTTTAAAAATATTTTATGATTTTGTAGAATTAACCTTCTATTGCAAACATAGAGTATTACCTGCTATTTTATTTGGATTCCCCAAAAAAGCAAATGCTGAGACCAGGATTTAGGTTGAGTTAGCTTATTTGGAAGCACAAAAAGACCATATTAATGAGCAAGTTCCCACTGTGAGCTACTGGGGCTATCCTCCTGCGGACTCAATAAGAAGCCATGTGAAGTACACCTCAGAACACTCCTCCCTGATGCAGGAGAAAGCTATCAGGAAAAGAAATGAGCTACACACTTAAAGTGGGAAACTGTCAGAAATGGGTATTGTCTACTGTAGCTGCCAGGGAATGCAAGGTGAACCATAACCATCTACTGTGTTCAGGTCCCCTAGAAAAAAGATGCTAGAGCAAGGATTAAATGCAAATCTATCTTCTGCTGTACTGGCGACAACTCCTATATACACTAATGCTTCTGTACTTTACAGGAGTGTGATTGGCCCTTTCAGGAGCAGGCTAGGAGCAAGAGGAGGTTAATACATCCGGAAGTAAATGTTAACCAATGAGAGATATTTTGTAAATATATCTCACAGCTCCCCCAATCCTCATGGGATAAGTGTGAGGTGTTTGACAATGTGTCTCAGACAGGCCGCAGTAGAATTCTGTCCTGGTTGTTCACATGGTCATTCATGTATGCTTGACTTGCTTTTAACCCTTTCCTGTCTCTGTTTTCCACCCTTTCACCATGCACTCACATCTTGGGACTGTATCTCAAACTACTCACACTCAAATTTTTATCTCAGGGACTCAGGGTCAGGAACAGGTAGTATCAGAAGTGTCCTTTAAAAGGAGATCCATAGGATGTGAGCTTCTAGAACTGGATTGCTTATTTGTCAGAGGACCACTAGGACTCACAGTTACCGCCAGTTGTGGATTGGTAACAACTGATGCGCTGCAACACCAGAAACTAAAACTCTCACTTGAGGGTGTTTAGATGAGGTACAGATGACAGTGGTGCCCTGGCTTATACAATAGCTCTCATGTTTGAATTAGAACTATGAAGATTATGAAGTTAGTTAACTGGTGAAGAAGCCATGAAGAAAGAAAATGGCAGGTTTAGTTCAAATAACTCAGACATGGTATGGAAGTCCTAAGACCTCTATGACGATGTTTGAAGAGAATCTCATTCTATAGACTGTTGAAAATTATACCCAAGATTTGTCACAAATATGCAGATTTATAAAGACTACTGAATTTAGAACTCTGGTACGTTTCCTATGTAAAAATCCTATTAAGGAAATCCTGAGATTTAGGATGACATTTGAATATGTCCCGATCCGCGAGACATGCAACGTGGGGACTTCCACAACGGTTCCTGCAAGGGAATGAAAGGATAGGAGACGCGAAGAAATGGAGGCAAGACAGGGTTCTGATCAAGCCTCAAAATTTTATTTGTTCAGCAGAGCAATATATACTTTAGGAGATGGCGGTGGGTAAGGAGGTTAATGGGAATTAGCCTATCTGCAGACTCTGGAATGGCAGTCATTACTTCAGGGCAGGAGATGTCTATCTTTGGCTGTAGGCCACAGGTCTGGTAACTAGAAGGTTTTACTAAAACTTTTTTAAGTTAGCTTTGTATAAATCAATCTCTTTTATGGTTCCCAACAGAGTAGATGCACCTGAAAATTTGAATCCTGAGATTCTCATGAACACCCAGGGCCAGCAGAACTCACTCCTTACTCTTTGCTGGAAGAGTGCAGCACCTGAGGACCATGTTCTACCAAAGACCATGCTTATCCTCCTAAAGACCTGTTCTTAACTTTTCCTTATTGTACCCAGACCAATAACAAGGGTCAGTACAGTTCTCAGTATGAAAAGAAGTAGATCACCAGTCAAGAGAGCTTTAGGAGCCAAGAATATATAGAACAGATGCTGAGGATGTTATTTCAGGAGAAATAGAATATAAGATTATACAAGGGAAAGCTTTTAAATAAGGGGATGCTCAGCCCTAGCCAGTATGGCACAGTGGGTAGAGCATTGGCCTACAGACTGAAGGTCCCAGATTCAATTCCTGGTCAGGGTACAGGCCTAGGTTGTGGGCTCAATCCCCAGTGGGGGGGGGGATGCAGCAGGCAGCCAATCAATGATTCTCTCTCATCATGTTTCTATATCTCCCTTTCCCTTCCTATCTGAATAAAAATATTTTTTAATAAAAAGGTAATAATTCTAGCAGGATGTTAGAATCAGTTCTGGGTATCTTTGTAAGAATGTTAAATCCTGAGCACCTTCTTGTTTATTTTATTTTATTTTTTTAAACAAATTCACATTCTATGAAGAACTAGGTTTCAAGGCTGTGTCACCGAGTCAGAAACAGTGGAGTCTCTGTGGAAGTTTTCCTTCCTTCCTTCCTTCCTTCCTTCCTTCCTTCCTTCCTTCCTTCCTTCCTTCCTTCCATATATATAAAATTTATAGAGAACTCATATGTCTTAACAAAAGAAGATAAACAATCCAATAAAAAAAATGGGCAAAGGACCTAAATAGACACTTTTCAAAACTGGACTTATAGAAGGCCAAGAGACATATGAAAACATGCTCAAAGTCACTAATCATCTGAGAGATGCAAATCAAAACGACAATGAGGTACCATCTCACACCTGTCAGAATGGCTATCATCAATAAATCAATAATGACAAGTGCTGGTGAGGATGTGGAGAAAAAGGAACCTCTGTGCACTGCTAATGGGAATGCAGCCTGGTGCAGCCACTGTGGAAAACAGTACGGAGTTTTCTGAAAAAATTAAAAATGGAATGCCCATTTGACCCAGGAATCCCACTTCTAGGTATATAGCCCAAGAAACTAGAAACACCAATCAGAAAGCACATATGCATCCCTATGTTCATAGCAGCACAATTTACCATAGCTAAGATTTGGAAACAGCCTAAGTGCCCATCAGCAGATGAGTGGGTTAAAAAACTGTGGTACATCTACACAATGGAATACTATGCTGCTTTAAAAAAGAAGTAATTCTTATATTTGCAACAGCATGGATGGACTTCGATAGCATTATGCTAAGTGAAATAAGCTAGTCAGAGAAAGATAAAAATCACATTATCTCCCTTGTGGAATATAATGAACAACAAACTGATGAACAAAAATAGATCCAGAGACAGAGAAACATCTAAGACCATCAAACCTCAGAGAGAAGAGAAGGCAGGCGGGGGGGCTAGGGGTGTGTGAAGGGGAGAGATTAACCAAAGGACTTGTATACATGCATATAAGCCTAACCAATGGACACAGACACTAGATGGGTAAGGGCATGTGCTGGGGGATGAGAGTGGCTGGGGAGAGGTCAATAGGGGAAAAAAGGAGACATACGTAATACTCTAAACAATGAAGAATTTTTTAAAAAAGAAAGAAAACCTAATAATTCTAACTGTATAGGAGCACAGGCATATAGAAAATTGATTAAGAACAAAATTAAGAAATGGTATCAGGAAGGAAGGAATAAGGAGACATAGAATTTACATAAATATAAAAAGGAAAAATAAAGGATATTATGAACAATTTATACTAATAAATTTGAGAAAAATAAGGGGAGAAATGCCTTGAAAAACATAATTCACCAAAACTGACCCAATATTTAAAAAATGAAATAGTTCTACCTCTGTTAAAGGGATTGAATCTGAAATCATTGATTCGCAAAGGATTTCAACAGTTTATTTTTTCAAATATTTCTGAGAAAACAAAAGTACTGGATTGTCAGGAATCAGAGGTCTTACCCTCATTAAACCTTATTTATAATTTCAAGGAAATGATAATATGGAATGGGTAGTGTAAGCGAGGTTCAGAACCACCAGCACCTACATTTCATGTATAACTAGGGTATGAACGCCCTGCCAATGCAGCCCAAAGCAAGAAAAATCTGACAGGAAATATGTGGTCCCTAGGGCTCATCCAGATTGGCCAAGGCTTGTTAAGGTCTACAATATAATTCGGTTTCTCTGTCTGCAAAACTGGTTTTATCCCACAACACTTTCCTTTCCAGGTGTTCATCCCTCATAACATCTTGCATTCTAAACTCCAATGTGGGGTCTGCTTCTGGAAAACTCCAACTATCACAAGGAGGTAATTACTGACCAAGCCCGAGGGCCAGGGGGACAAAGAAAAGTTGAGCATATTAAAGGAGCTCCTCTGAAGAGCAGGGACCAAGACCCTTTAGGGAGGGCAAGTGACCAGCTAGCACTCACGCTTCAGGAATTCAGAGGAGGATCACCCTGCTAACCCCAGCACTGTACTCACAACTCTGAGGGTGTCCATGGCCAACTGGTGCTGGTGCTTCTGAGGTAGGATGAGGGTGGTTCTAACAAAGCCAACAAAACTGGAATCCCAAACCAAACATGGCAACCAGAGTGAATGGCCCCAGCCAAAATGACCCTAAGTATAACTTTTAGCACACAGGAAAGTAAACTCCTTCTCCTTTCATCCTTCATTCCAGGCTACTTCTACTGCCCCCCTTTGGCATAGCTACCTGAAAGAGAGCTGGCAAAACAGAAATGGGGTGTATAGTGGCACATCCCAGATATTACATCTTACAATGCAAAGGTGGGAGAAGGTTTAGACCTGTTGTCTGTCCCTTCGTTCAGGATACATAAAGAGATGACTTTCATGGAGCATTTGAGATCTTGCTCCCCAGTATGTTGTCAATTTGGCTCAAATACATTCTTTTTTAAATATATTTTTACTAGGGGCCCGGTGCACAAAAATTTGTGCACTCGGGGTGGAGGGAGTCCCTCAGCCCGGCCTGTGCCCTCTCACAGTCTGGGACCCCTCAGTGGATGTCCTATGATGGCCCCAGTCTGCCAGGCGCCTTTTGTGTGTGTGTGTGTGTGTGTGTGTGTGTGTGTGT
>PVJC01037541.1:0-17163 GCA_004026665.1 Murina feae | reverse complement strand
TACATAACTGTAGATTACTTAGGTGGTTTAGGGGGTTGATGAAATACATGGTGTGACCATTCATATCATCACAGCTATAGTGTGTTACAACTTTCTTGTTGTATAAAGGCATTATAGTTCGTCTAAAATAAAATAAATTGGTTCAACAGTCTTGACTGGCTGGATTGTCATTATTGCAGATTAAGAATCCAATGTACTGCCTCTTTATGAAGAATATACATCAGAAAAAATAGGAGAGATGATGCAGGCTAACCAATTTACTTTGGGGCATATATATATATATATATATATATATATATATGTGTGTGTGTGTGTATGTGTGTGTGTGTGTGTGTGTGTGCATATTCTTTTTAATGTACATGCTTTTAATTTTTGTCAGGGAGAGTCCTATCTTATTTTAATTTCCAACTTTCAAAGTAACTCTTACTTCTCACAGGAATTCTTAGATAAGCTTTAGGCAAAGAAAGGATAAAAAAACTTAAGATTGTAAAATAAATGAGATAAACTAAAATTAGACCATTGAAGCCTGCTTCTGCCTGCTCCCACTGAGAAACTGCCCCTGACTGAGGGTCAGGAAGATGGGGTATAGAATGACTCTCACGAATAGGCAAATGACTGCCTCCTCTGCTGTGGTAACAGCACTACTGACTATTTCTCAGGGCTCAGGATGCCTCAGGTTTGCCATCACAAGCAGGTGACAAAAGGGAATTCTTTGGCTTTGCATAGGACTGGCTGAAATTCTGTTATTGGAAATTCTCTGAGAAGCTCATCTCAGAAAAGCTTCCCCCCCCTGATTTATGAGATCCCAAGTGCTACCACTAGCATTAGATGATTAAGTTGGGACATTTGTCTGAACTGCATGTACAGGGCTATATACTGCTATTCCAAGAACCTCAGGTGGACATCACACACCATTGCCATCATATCTTGGATGTCACCAGTAGGAAATCTCAGGAGCCTTCCAAGACAGTCTGTACTGCTGAGCTTTCCAGAGAGGCCCTGGCAGAGCAGACATGAGACGTCAGCTCTGTCTGGATTGGTACCTGGGCCTGGATGTGTCTAGAGCCCAGAGTGCCATCGTAGTGGAAAAGAGCTGGGTGGGGGTGCCCTGAAGTAGCATTAGCAAGAGCAGAATATTGATGCCTGTCAAATGCCCTGTCAGAGGTGACTGTGACTGCTGCCTTCTCGTTGATCAGATTAGTCAGGCACTGGTGTTGAGTTGCAAACGTCTGGATTTTGCTTCTCCTGGCAGTAGCAACGGGGATAGGAGAGAAAACAGCTTATAAATTCTTTAATGATTCTTGGAGCCAAGGGCAGCTTACAGCCTTTTCAGGCAATGTTATTTAAAAGGTTCCAGGGGCCATAAAGGTAAATAGCTTGAAAAATAGGGGAAAGTTCTTTCTTCCTCAGAGAACATTACACAGATTGATTGAATCCCTAGTGAATTCTTCTCGTGATTATGAGGCATAGCAGGGAGCACTGTGCTGGGACCTCCTGATTTGGTGTCTTGCACAGCCCCCGCCTTGTCAGGGATGTTTACCACTTGGTTTCAGAGTGTACTTTTCTTTTGAAGAAGCATTTGGTAATCAGACTATTAAAATTTGTCTTTTTAATTAAATTTATTGGGGTGACATTGGTCAACATGAACATATAGGTTTCAGATGTGGGTTTCGGTTACAAGATCTGGATGTTGTACTGTGTGCCCACCACACAAAGTCTAATCTCCTCCAGTCACCATATACCTCTCCCCCCACCCCCCCCATCCTTTCCTCTGGCAACCACCACACTGCTGTTAATTTCTTTCTTGAATAAATATTTGGAAATTAGGCTCTTAAATCTCTCTTTCTATGTCACTGCAGATATCTCAACATCAGCTATGAAATGTCCTCAGGGAATGTCTGAGGATGCAGGAGAAATTAGATTTCCCAACATCTTATATAATTTTGAGTTCCTTTGACTTTCAAATATTTTCAGATTAAAATAACTTCCTTCCTTTAACGCTTTCTTTTTTATATATAAAAAAGTTTCATAAAAACTGTCTAAGTGATGATCATGGACTTAACCATTAGTTGTCAGTATTTGAAACTGCTTTTCCCAGACCTTATACACACACGGCATAGCAAATTTTCAGGCCGATTTCTATGGCTGCCATGGACCCAGCATGATGGTGGATTCCCATAGGTATAGGGATGGTACTGGAATGAGCAGCGGGTCAATATCTTTTACCTCAACTTTCTACTGTGGCCCTGCTGTCCTGGGAGCCATTTGTGCTACTGATACCAACCTATTCCTAAGGAAATCTCTGATGTCCCCACTTCCCTCTTTTTTTGGTTAACTAAAAGCTAAATTTCTTTTTTTTTCTTTTTTTTTTTTAAACATATATTTTATTGATTTCTTACAGAGAAGAAGGGAGAGGGATAGAGAGCCAGAAACATCGATGAGAGAGAAACATCAATCAGCTGCCTCTTGCACACCGGCTACTGGGGATGTGCCCGCAACTAAGGTATATGCCCTTGACCGGAATCGAACCTGGGACCCTTGAGTCCGCAGGCTGACGCTCTATCCACTGAGCCAAACTGGCTAGGGCAAAAGCTAAATTTCTTAATCTAACCTCTAAAATGATTCTATATAGCAGAAACCCCTATAAAGAAAGACTTTTTTTTGCTTGTCCATTTTGTAAGCAACTGCCTTTTCAGGTGTTCTGATATAGGGAGTAAAAGCTCATGAATGAGAAGGACAACCATTTTTTAAAACAAATACTACCTACTTATTAGAATACAATTCCAATAAGATTTGGGATCTTTGTCTACTCTACTCACTGGTGCTGTGTGACTCTAGCACTGCTTTAGGAAATGCTCTGTTGTATACAGGAGGCACACAGGAGGGGGAGAGCTAGTTCAAAGAACCTGAGAAAGAGGTTCAAACACATTTGAATCATGGAGCAGAACATCATGAATTCTGCCTTTGGAGGGTCGGGGCCACTCCAGAGAGTAGGTGGAATTGGCACGGGGTGTCCAAGGACAGATCCTTTATCAGGGAGCCAGGATATCACAGACAGAGGGACCAATATGAACAGAAGGAGAGGTACGTGACTGCATGTTGTGTTTCCAAGTGGGTTACCCCAGTCTTCATTTACACCCTTTGCCTATAACTCCTGTGTTTTCACCATCCCATCCACCTAATCCTTCATACTAAAGTCAACAGGTATAGCTTAAGCATCAACCAGGTGTTAGGAATAATTCTAGCCTGAGAACACAAAAATGAGCGGGTGAAACAAAGGCCCTGCCCTCGGGAAGCTTACCTTCTAGTGAGAGGAGACAGATGGCTGATGAGCAAATATGATCAGGGTTTACAAGAGTATAAAAAAAATAAAATCAAGAAAGGGGATGTAAAATAGATGGTGGGCTACTTTAATCAGGATGGTCAGGAAAGGGCTGTAGGTGGTGAAGATATTTCGGCAGAAACCAGAAGTGGGAGAGTGAGCTTTGAGTGCAGTCCTGTTAGCTTCAGAGAAGCAGTCCTGTTAGCTTCAGAGAAGCATGAAAAGAGAGGAGAAGGGTTTGGGGGGGCGAGGTGAAGAGATTGAGAAGTACAGGTTGGTAGTCACAAAACAGTCACAGGGATGTAATGTGCAACATAGGAAATAAAGTCAATAATATTGTAACTAGAGGCCCAGTGCACAAAAGTTTGTGCACTTGGGGGGGGGCGTCCCTCAGCCCGGCCTGTGCCCTATCGCAGTCTGGGACTCCCTGGGGGATGTCCAACTGCTGGCTTAGACCTGCTTCTTGGGCGATCAGGCCTAAGCTGGCAGTCAGACATCTCTCTGGCAGCCCGGGAGCCCTCAAGGGATGTCCACTTGCCACTGAGGAGCAGGCCTAAGCTGCAGTAGAATATCCTTAGTGCTGCTGAGGAGGCAGTGACATGTCCAAGTAAGAACTGGATTTTACATGCTCTTTGGAGACAGATTGCAAAGCTTTCTATGAACGTAGTTTGGGTAAAGTGATTGCGAATGACAGCTTGCCTTACCCTGATCTTTAATAGGAGTGAAAAAGCTTTTGATGGCTGTATTGCAGGCATTTATAGGTTATTCTTGCCGTGTTTTATGTTTTTTTCTTGTTGATGATGAAGTATGCTGTGAAGGTAGCCCTGTTAAACACAATGCTTCCCTGAGTCTAGAAGCCTGTTGCATAGCAAATATTTTATAGCTAAACTTTATTACACTCAGACTTCACAGAGACATTTGTGAACCTTATTGCATTTTGATATGAAATGAGCCCAGAAAGGTATTTCTGATTTTATGGGAATGGAACTTTTCGTTGTATGGAACTTTCAAAGTGCTGTCGCATGCCAGAGTTCAAAGTGATTTTGCAAATGTTAATTTCTCTAGGGATGTTTGGGACATTAAAAAAATTGCTGATGACTTCTACATCTTGCATCTAACTTCTTTTTTCACTTGGAAAACATGTACATTTTCTTCAGTAAAAGGAATTTGTGGTTTATGTTATATCCATGCCATGGTAAGAAGGGAGACCTTGTTTATTGCAAAAGGAGGCATATAAGGAAAATAAAAAGAAGAAAATATCATTTAATAGATAAACAGTTATGCCCAGTGTGACATT
Organism: Murina feae; assembly: GCA_004026665.1. Taxonomy (NCBI): domain Eukaryota; kingdom Metazoa; phylum Chordata; class Mammalia; order Chiroptera; family Vespertilionidae; genus Murina; species Murina feae. The sequence goes on along the minus strand of PVJC01037541.1, from coordinate 12,544 downwards.
TTTCTAACCCCTTCAAGGACACACATTCCTAAAGTTCTGTGAGTTAGCCTTTTAGAATACATTGGAAGATTAACTATTAACTTGCCTTAGTAAGATTTTCTGCAACGCCAACCAATGGGAGCTGTGGCTTTTCTGAGTCTCATTCACTTATAACTCATTATATGTTTATTAAATTCTTACTTTGTGTCAGACACTGTGCTAGGTACAGGTGACAAAGAGAAGAAAGACATATTTCTCAAGGAGTTTATGGTTCAGACCCAGATGGCTAAGCAAAGACATATGCACAGACTGTTATCTGACTACAGATGAGAAACGTGTAATTTAGAGTGTGTTGTGTGAAAAGGTGTTCACCCGGGCCAACATCAGCAAAGACTTCTGGGAAGGAGCAATACTGAACTGGGTCTTTGGGGATGAGTAAGGCTTAGGTAGAGAAACGTTAACACTGTTACTCACGTACATCACTAAAATAAGTGGGGGAAGGATATATGCACATTCTGAGACCAGGTCAAAGTAAGCCAAAAGAACTGCTTAGGAAAGTGGAACTCAGAATGAGAGTCCACCTCCTAGGAGTGTGAGCCATGCTAACCTTGGCTGGTAAGTACATAATCATCCTATTATCTCAATCTAATTTTTTATCATCATGATAGTCTTTATATTTGCTTAGTATCTATGGTTTATGCATGATTTTCATGTATATTAAATAATTTAACCTTGATAGCTACCTGGTTTGATGGATATTATTGTTACTTTATAGGTAAAGAAGTGAATCAAAAAGACATCAAGTGACTTACCCAAGGTTACAAAGTTAGAACATGGCTTAACTAGGCCCTGAAAGAGCCCTTTTAATGTAGGTTCTGAACTTTTCTACTGTATCATAGGACCTTTAATAGTTTACTTTTATTGATTGATTTAATATACATTCATGTAATATTGCATGTATATGTATATGTATGTGTATTCCATAACCATTTTTTTGGACACAGTGTGCCAGACAGGCACTATTCTAGGTTCTGGGATATAACAGTGAACAAAACAGATAATTTAGCCTGTGACAGATGCTATAAAAATACACATGACGATATGACAGTGACTGGAGGAAGGGACAGCATTTTAAATGGTTGCTTTTCTTTCATTGCTGCTCCAATCATTATCTAGGATTTCTTTCTTTCTGGGTGCTCACATGACCCATATTCTTTATTGAAAATTTACTAAAGGCTTTCATATATAAACTACCATGTGGCACTCTTCCATTACTTTTGTCAATATATAAGAAATAGAGGGAACTTCATTTGCCGAGAGACCAGCATATTTTGGGTTTGGGGCAAATACCTTATGCCTCATTCAGGAGATGCTGGTGGAGTCCTTCAAAGCACCAGGATTCCCTGCCAGCTGATTCTTTTATTTCTTGGAAGGTTCAAGAAGGACCACCTTCTTCCCCTCAGAGGCAGGAGATTAATCCCAAGATGACTCTTTGTTCCTGCTGCTGAGGTATCTGGCTAATAGCTGTCCTTGCTCACAGCAACCAACAAAGGTGCTTATCTTATAAAAACATCCTCTCGAGCTTCTTTCTCCATAGAGCCTGATTCTTTCCCAAAACTTAAGTGTTGGTGGGGATGCTTTGCTATTTATTAGAAAATATCTCACTGAGAAGAATGATTCAGTGCTCAACAATTAAGGTTTGTCACCACTCAGGTAGTCACACAAGATACGCTCCAAGAACACTGTAGGATCACAATACTGGTCCCAAAGTATTATCAGCACCACCAGCCTGGAATCGCATTGCCTTCCTCTCCACCACACCTGTCACTCCAATTATAGAGTACAAGCGAGACCATCGCACTGTGGGCAGAGCTGGAGGAGTGTGACAGCCCCAGGTAGGCAGGTGGGGATGAGCCCTTGCTCTACCTTAACAATCTAAATGTGTTTTCCGTTAGCTGCATATATCTGGGCAGAATAAAAGTACTGAATTAAACACGGGCCTCTGAAACATCCAGAATGGATTCCACAGCTGGAGTTCTGGAGGAGGTGCCTGAGAGAACACTGGACCAGACAGAGAGCCCTGGGGTGGTCTTGGACAAACCCCTTCTGCTGGGCGAACCTTTGAGACTAGTGCAGCATCCCAGCTGTGAAGAAAACGGACTGACTGCCCTGCATGTAGAGTTTCTTCCATTTACCAGCTATTTGACTTTGGGCAAGCCACTTTAGCTTTATGAGGCCATTTCCACATCTTTCGAGTGACATCAGAACACTCAGGATTTAGTTTTTGTTTTTAAGCTGAAGTAGGGTAATAGATTCTGTCTCGATCAGATTCTTTAACGAGAAGTGTGTGGGTTTGCTTCCACATTGGCAATCTGCTGCCCAGACTACTGCATGCGGGCTATACTGGGCAATGGCTTCAGCAGCAGCTGTCCCTCTGGTTCGCAAGTCTCAACGCAATAACTGCATCTCCTCAGCAGCAGCCTGACCTTACGTGATCCAATGATTCTGTGCTCACCGGCTGTTTATACTTCTGCAAATACGGGCTGTGACTTGGGTTTTGCCCATTTGATATGGAACACCCTGGCATGGGACCATTTGAGCCAACTTTGAGCTAGGGGTCTTGCTTATTTACAGCCTTTGTAGGCATGCATAGAATTACTTTGGTATGTGCCCCGATTCCTGTTACAATCAGTAGCAGCAGGGCTAGTTTCACCCAAGTTCTAAGTTTGGGCCTTAGAACTGGGAAAGGTCTGTGATTGTAATAGGTATTTTAAGACTGAACAATGTGTTCATGGATATGGCATAGCTCTGTATGTAGACAGGCTCTATAAAACTGAAGCTTACCTAATGGCTTAAAGACTAAGCTGTGGGGAATCCTATAGAATAAAGAGCTAATATGCTAATTAGACCAAACAGCCAAACAACCTTCTGGATGAAAATGGGGCTGCAAGGGTTGGCCAGGGCTGCAAGGGGCTGTGAGGGCCGGCCAGGGCTGTGAGGGCTGGCCGAGGCAGTGGGGCTGCAAGGGCCGAGCCCCTTGTACGAATTTCATGCATCAGGTCTCTAGTTAAGGAATAAAAGCCACTACAGAACAATGTGGTAAGCAGCCAGTCCACCCCCCTCCCAAGGCTCCAGTGTGGCCACATCAGTCCAGACCCTCACATATCCCAAGGGAGTTGCGTGCTGCACTGGAGCATCCAGGCACACTGAGAAGCAGACAGCGCCATGGGCAGTGTCTTTTGGCTCTGAAGGATCATCAACATTTATATACAATGAATGCATATGATTATATACACTATTGGGAAGAGGGGGACAGTGGCTGGGTGGTCTCAAGGATTTCACATGGTTAAATTGTTTATTCAGTGTCAGTTAAAATAGCCTGTTCATAGACATAATAGTTAGGATAAAGATTTGGGACCACCTGATAGCTGTTTTGCTGTTCCCCCCACGTTGTCGTGATAAAGCATGTGGTAAAATGGTTTCAATTGATTTTTTAGAGAAATCCATAGCCACATTTGTGCAAAACAGGAAGTGCCAGAGGGTTAACCACACAGCCCCTGAATTTATTTCTCTCACATCATTAGGCAAAGGAAAGAACCTCACAAGTTGCAAACTGTGGGACACAAGTGGCCTTTTTTTGGGTGATGTGAGGTGGATGGGATCTGGTTCCGATGCCCTGGCAGTTAGGAGGCCAAGCTTTAGGACAACTTAAATTCTGTTGTGGTTGTCATGTTTGGGTCCTTTGCTTCATGGCCGTGGCTTTGTTCTTTGAAGAGGAAACCCACAAGGCTGTCAATGTTACAAAGTCACATGTGTTGCGACCTTGACTTATTTGCAGCCTCCCAGCCATTGCCATTTTCCAAGGGACAGATCCCACTAGCTCTGATGACTTTTCCCTTCACCCAAACCAGTTCAATGTGACAGAACTCTTTTAAAAAGTTCGACAAATCAGAGGTTTAGTGAAAAATCTGAAATTGTTGGAAATGGACTCCATTGTGGAAAATCCTTATCATTATAAGTCTTTGGGGGTGCAGGGTCCAAGAGACGCTTCCCATCCCATCTGATATGAAGCAGACAGGGAAGAATTGCTATTCCCGGATAAAGGTGTACAAACTATTCCAAGAATTTCCTGCTTATCCTTGTCTTGAAATGATACAAGTACTGTCCTTGGCACATGAATCCGTCCCATTGCTATGTGGTATCCTTTTCTTGGAGACTTTCTTAGAAAAATAAGTCTTGAGAGAACTTTTGGAATAAGTTGTCTTTGTTTAGCATTTCACTGCAAAAAGTGAACATTGATCTACTCTAACATGCTAGTCTAGTGTGGTGGTAAAGAACTTGAGATGTGGAAATAGACAGCTCTGTGTTTGAATTCAAGGTCCCCATGTATTAATTGTGTGAACATAGGCAAGTTTCTTTAACACACTATTCCTTATTTTTGACATTTATAAAGTGGGTATAATAATAGTATCTCCTTCACAGGGTTGTTGTAACATTTATAAGCATTCGATTAATGGGAGCTAATTATATCATGATAATATGTTAAAGGTAGCCCTCCAGACACTTGTGTGCTGGGAGAACTAAGGAAGTCGAGTTGTTATATTCGGCGTGAAAACCTAGGTCTCATAAAGTAAAAAATGATCTTGGATTGGGAGTTAGCATAAAGGAGTGATTGAATATTTCTTTTGGGGGAAAAAAACACTAAATATTTTGCAGTTGAAAAAATATTTCATGAAGTAGATTGAAATTCTCACATTCGATGTGAGCCAGCTCAGCTGAATGTCTGTTATTTGGGGCTGGACAGTGAGGGATGCCATACAAAGCTCTTCTGTGTCCAGGTTGAGTAACAGCCATATGATACTCCCAGACATACCTTCGCAAGCCACATGACACATGCTGAGCACAGAGAGTCTGTATATTTTCTTTCCTGTTATTACATATTCCAGGTGGAATTTTAGGGACTTGCTTTTAATGAGAGAGAGAGACAGAGAAAGAGAGAGACTTGAACTATATATTTTCTTCTCCTTTGGCTAGAGCATCCATTTCCAGGGGCAACATCCACGTAAAAAAAGGCACAGTTATCTAAAGAACAGATAACAGTGTATGTAGGTATATAAGCATATGGACACATTTAAATTAATGTTTAGAACTCACTTAAGAGTATACATTTAGAGCATGCATGAATTGCTGGAGAAGACTGTTTAGTTGTGAAAAGCTTAATAATGTGAAAGAATCTCATGTTTTGTAGAAATAGTCCTTTTTTCTTTAATAAAAGCTTTGTAAGTAAAGTAAAATTGTGACTTGCAGTTTCTCCTCCCTGATGGGAGTGGGGAGAAAAGAAGTCCTTAGGAGGCGCTGACAGATTCAAATCCCCTCAAAGGTAGCACTCTGAAGGTGTCAGAGATGTGAAAAAAAAATTAGCCAGTGTGGATGGTTCTATGGGCAGTCTGGGAGAATGAGATGCAGGTGGAAGGGAATGATGGGAGGGGGGTGGCAGGTGGAAGGTAGGGCCATCACCATATGGATTAAGAGCAACCACAGAGGTAAGAGCAGACAACAAAGATGTGAGTGTGAAGCATGGAACCAAGCAGAATGGAAAATGGGGGATTAACGGAGAGGAAGGAAGGACCACACATAGTATTTGCCAGCGTAAAATTTCTTGACTGTTAGAATGTAAGTGTACTGTAGTTTTTATATTTTTAATGTAATTGTTAAGAGTGAATCAGTCAGGGTAGTGGCAAATAGCAGCTGGAACCCTTACAATGGGTAACATAGAAGAGTTTAATGAAGGGATGATGTGTGTAGGTATGAGTAGAGTGCAGGGAAGACACAGGGGGCCGTGAAAGTGGGGGGCATTTCCACCCCAGCTTGATGAGACAAAGGGAGGAGGGAGTTCCTGGAACCCCAATGGAGAGCATCAGATGGAGAAGGAGACAGGAGCATACAGTTCCAAGACATGGAGCAGGTGGAGAGGCGTGGACAGCCAATGTTTACATTTATCATAAATGTAGGCACTCTCTCTACCCGTGACACTACATTTATTTTCTCCTTTGACACTGACATCTGAAATTAGTATGGCGCAATATTTAATAACTGAGGTATCAGAATAAGTCAGCTCATGAATGAGCTATGCACCCTTTATTAACTGTGTGAGTATGTGCAAGGGATGGAAGGTTCCCAAACATTTCATGAGACAGTGCACATTAGTCAACATTCTATTGTTTTTGTTAAAACTATTGTTGGGAAGTAGCCTTAGTCCTTCTTTCCTTGTACTTAATTTTTAATCCTCTGCCTGAGATCAGTTCTAGGAAAGGCCCAGGAATGAGATAAGCAGCAGCATGAATAATGGGGTAATAGATACACATAGATGTATGCACACACACACAGACACACACACACACTACTGCACATGTACATATACAAATGCCCCCACACACACTTTGTCAGTGAGTCTCCTGTTAGAACTAAACGAGCAGAGAAAGAAGGAGAAAAGCCTATTATTGTGTGATATTTATTCAACCTCTTTTTTACCTCCAAGCCACTGCAGGGGCCATTGTGATGTGTTTGGTGGAAGTCAGGAGAACACCTGAGAAAGGGGACTCATCGAACATGAGGGAAAACCCCAGCACGTCTACCACAGCACCCTCTGCACGTTTACTTTTTTTACAGTCCCTTCTGCTTGCCATATGAGTGCCCACTGAAACCACACAGCCCAAAATCTTCTAACCATTTTTTGGGGGCTTTAAATACTGGCTGTGTGAAAAAGCAAGCTATACGCACAACTCAAAAGAAGCAAAAATGACCAGATTATTTCTTCCTCAGTCAAAGAAGCTTATCTCAGCAATTTTGAATAAATCATTTTATTTTAGTAAACTCTAAAAAGAAAAGGGATGCCCTAGCCAGTTTGGCTCAGTGGATACAGCATCGGCCTGCAGCCTGAGGGGTCCCAGGTTTGATTCCAGTCAAGGGCACATGCCCGGGTTGTGGGCTCAGTCTCCAGTGGGGGGCATGCAGGAGGCAGACGATCAATGATTCTCTGTCATCATTGATGTTTCTATCTCTCTCTCTCCATCTCCATTCCTCTTTGAAATCAATAAAAATATATAAAAACATATAAACAAACAAATAAACAAACAAACAAATAAATAAGAGGGATAAGGAAGCAGCTCTCCCTGTAACTCAGAAAATAAAAACAAAATTGATGCAAATACAACCCTTTCATTTCGGTGTCTGTGTGGCAGGGAAGAGATGGTGGCTTTAAGAAGTGTGACATTGAAGACAGAATGATGTTTCCTTGTTAGTTCTGCTTTTAGTTATGTAATATAGGTGAGGTAGTCTACCTCACTAAAATTAGAATGTTCATCAATAAAACCGAGTTGTTTTGAGACTTCAGTATGACATTTAAATTGCTTAGCATATTATCTGGTACATACTAACTATGTAATAAACATCAGCCATTATCAATGTCTGCTTAAGAACTATTTGCCTTTGTTATTTAGATTCAAACATTGTAAAAATTCTCTGCCCCCAACCCCAATACATGTATTAGAATTCTTTCCACAGTTCCATTATAACTTTGCCACCTTCCCTTCCAACTGCCCTGCCCACTTTGCTTTACCAGGCATTCCTCAGGAGCCTGGACTTCACCAAAAAATGATTGGATGGCCCTACTACCTGAATGCCAAATAGTAAGCAACTGCTATTTGCCTTGGCTGTTTGCTTGACACCAACCTACTGCTGGTGGATGCCTGTGTTGTTTTTTTTGTTTTTGTGGGTTTTTTTTATTTAAAAAAGGTCTTTCCAAATGATAGCAAACTTCCAATTACACATTTGGTGTCTTAAATTTATTCGGCCTTTTGCACTGAACAAACTGTCCTTGTTACCTGTGTCCAAGAGTAACTGTAGTTTTAAAAAATCAAATTTGGGGCCATTTTTAATGTTTGTTTTTCACTTTGGATTTAAGGGAAAAATGCATGAGCTCTTTTTTTCCTGAGGAGGCGGTTGCTCCAGTTATTACCACTGAGGTTTGTTTTTCTTTGACTCCCACTTATCTAAGCGGTATCAATGGGGCTGACCCGTGACTCTTTTGGTCTGTCTCTAGGAAAACCCATTATAAGATATCCAATGAGACAATGATTTGTTATCAGGTCATTGGGGGCAGGTATGCCTTTTATTGCAAAAAAAAAAAAATGTCTTTCATAAGTCTCATTGAGAAATGTTTAAATTTGTTTTCAGGTCTGGATCTATACACTTCTTTCTTTTGTTAGTATTTTAAAAAAATGTGTCCAAATCCTCTGACTCCATCTGTTTCTCCTTTAGAGAGCCTGATCTTTTCCTAACTTCCTGAAAAAGGAAAAAAAAAAACCCCACAAAAACCCTTGTTTATCCTCTTTATCTTTATTGGGGGGAAGAGTAAAATAAAAACATCCACACAACTTGTGGACAGGAGAAGAGCGACTTAGCCAGCTTCGGTCTCGTGGGAGTACTGGTCACTGAGGTGTAGCCCCCCGCCTTGGTGAGCCCACACAGAGCTGCCCAGCAATGCCTAGCATTTCTGTTGACAAGGGTTCTAGGCAAGAGGGAGGTGACCCTCTCAGATCTCACTAAAGACCTGTGCAAAGGCTTCCAGATGTCTACCTGGACATGGGTCAGAGAACAAATCTTTTGTCTTCCATGCCCTTCTAAGTAATGGGCAACTCAGGCTTTCTCTGTCATTAGATTCCTTCCCCTCTCCCTCCCCCAGTCTTTTTCTCTCCAGAATCAGTCGCAGGTCATCGAGACATCTCGCTCCTTTTGTGGAGGTGCCAGAAAATAAGAGCAAATGTTGTTCCCCCTCGTCTTTGTATAGAACTTCATTGTCCCAGGAGCGCCTAACTCTAACTCTCCTGATACTTCTTGTTATTCTCGATTTGGAGGATACATATCAGTTGTAAGAATTTGGTGGGGACCTTTAGGATGAAAGATGGTAGAGATACTCTGGCATATTTATTCCCACTCAGAAGTAGGGGAGTGGAAAGGAAATCACTTTCTTGACCATGGCAGCACGTTCGCATCCTCAGTGAAAACGTCTCTGTGTCCGTCACTCACCAACGGATGGTTCAGGTCTGTGTCCTCAGGTCCTCCCTCCTCAGCTCTGCCTCTAGCCAGGTGTTCCTCTTGTCCCTCCAATGGAGCCCATTCTTAAGGATTAGGACTCAGATATCCTCTCTTGCTATATCTACTGTAGAATCATCTATTATCAGAATCTCTGTATTTTACTTCTTATTTCTTTATCTCTCCCTTTGAATTCCAGTCCCAAATTTCCAGATGATTTATGTGCGGACAGTGCACTGTCAGCAGAAACTCAGCATTTCTAAGGTAGAACTCTCTGGTCTGTCTCACAGGGGCCTCTCTTCACACCTTTGTCAAGGGCTTTGCCGTGCTTTTAGGCTTTCAGAGTAAAAAACGTTAGAGCCATTTTAGCTTCATCTCTCTTTTCCTTAATCCTCACTTATTCAGTAAGTTAATCTTGTATGCCATTTTATTATAATCATTTTCACATGGGTTGTTTTTATTTTCAAAGTAACATTTTTTTTTAGCTTTTTTTCTTTTAAAAAATATGTTTTATTGATTTTTTACAGAGAGGAAGGGAGTTAGAAACATCGATGAGAGAGAAACATCGATCAGCTGCCTCCTGCATACCCCCCACTGGGAATGTGCCCACAACCAAGGTACATGCCCTTGACTGGAATCGAACCTAGGACCCTTCAGTCCTCAGGTTGACGCTCTATCCACTGAGCCAAACTGGCTAGGGCTACCTTTTTTAAATTATTATTATTATGAAAGCCATTTCTATGTACATTGCAGGAAAAAAAACTGAAAAATACAGAAAAGCACAAAGAAGAAAATATGTCATGTATAATTACACCACACAAATAGAATTGTTTTTATATGTTTTCAGCCTTTGTTTCCTGTTTATCTATATGAAATCATATTATTTGTATTTACTATATTGCTTACAAAACATTGTGAACATTTTGAATATTATCAAACAATAGCTTGCTTTATGGCTTTCTATCAGGTTTCTAACCAATCACCTAATGACTTTATTAAGATTTTTACTATTAAAATAATATTTGATAAAAACCACTAAGACACATAGCAAAGGGCTAACAAATTTCATAATACAAATTAAAACTCTTATATGGCTAATGACATGAATAAAATGGCAAACTGGGAGAAATTATAGACAATATGTATAACAGAAAAGGCAAAATAAACATAATATATACAGAGTGACTTTAAGTAAGTTTGAAAAAGTAAAAAATCCAGTAGGAAAAATTTAAAACATTATAGCAGACAACTGAAAATTAGGAAACAATGCATAAATGATCAGTAAATAAGAAAATAGCATACGTAGAAAATACTGTCTCCTTGTTTTAAATTGCATGGATACTTTATAACTTATTTAAAACTATTTAATATGAAGATGCATGAAAACTATATTTGAAATCTAAACACTCAGAGTTGATCACTGTTTAACATTTTTTATTTATTTTCTATATTTATCAGATAATCAAAAGATTATTTTTTAATTCCCATCAAAATCATTCCTTTGCATATTCTAAATACTTTCATAATTATAACTATAGCAACAAAATAGAGTAGAAAAGAAAAACTTGAAGAGGCAATATTAAAATTATAAATTAATTATCACTCTCTTTTGAAAAAGGCACACTCTGCATAATATCATCTCTGATGTTTCAAATTACTTTCACTTACTTTTTCTTATTCATTTGATGTTATTTCCTTTTATAGTTTCTCCTGTTTTTGAGGTTATATTTCAATTCATGAAATAAATATTTTTAGAGCATTGTTTTTCACAAAAGGTGCTTATTGATGACTCTCCCCTTAGCCTCTTAGATAAAATAATGGTATCCCGCCCCCCATATCTTGCTAACCATCCCTTTTCCCTTTTCTCTAGTTTTATCCTTTTCCTCCAGTTATATCATTTTCTATCTAGCTTTTATATTTTTCTTTTCTGTTTTGTAAGCTCAGTCCAGGTTTTGTTCTCTCTCCATGTCATCCTCTTTACCTAGGTGGTTTGAACCACAGCCAGTACTGACTCACTATATTTTACTTTAAGTTCTCTGAGTGGTGTATCTATTTTACACTGCTCTCTTAGAGTTTGAAGACATGTTTGGCTGGTTATATCTAAACTGAAGTCATCATCTTTGTTTCAAATCTGGTACTTTTCTGGAACTCTGTCAATGAATTATACTTTCTTCCATCCTTTTGCACAGGCCAAGAAGCATAGAGATCCTTAATAGCTCTCTTTTCTTCAATGTCTAATTCCTCTTCAACTCTTATTTAGTGCTTTGTGCATCTATGTTAGTGACTGATATTGGCCTATAGTTTATTTTCTTATAATATCCATTGGTATCAGGTAATGTTGGTATCAAAAATAAATTGAGCAATGTTCTCTTCTCTTTATTTTTCCTGGAGGAGTTTGTAATGATTCTATTTTATTAAATGTTTGGTAGAAATCACCAGTGACATCATAGGGACCTGGACTGTTATTTCAATTTTTGTTTGTTTATTTTATTATAATTGGTGTATAATATATAGTACATATTTATTATAAGAAGATTTGCTCCTATAATTTCTTTAAGATATAGGTTCTTTAGGGTTTTTTATTTGTTCTTGATTAAGTTTTATAGCTTCCTAAGAATCTGTTCATCTCATTCAGGTTGTCAAATGTATTGGTATAAGTAATTCATAATACTCTTATTAACCCTTTCATGTCTGTAAGATCCACAGTGATTTCTCCTCTTTTAATAACATGTTGGCAACTTGTATATCTATCATTTTTTTTGATCACTCTGACTAAATTTAATTTATCTTTTAAATAAACCAGCTTCTTTCACAATTGAGCTATACTCAAAATTTATTTGATGATTAAATGACTTCAAAGACAGTAAAGAACATATATCTCAAATGAAGTTAGTAACACAACAAAAACAAACAAAAATATGCTTTGCTGAAGAAATAAGGCAAATCCACACATATATTTTGCATAGAAATGAATTATGGGAAAATTGACATGTTTTTCATATTAAATCAAAGAAAGTATCAATTAAATTGTCGTTGTATAGTTTCCTAAACTTTACCAAAGACACTTTCATATCTTCCAAATCAATTCTTTCTTGTACTGGTAATTATTCTGAGGAAATGGTTAATATGTGAACAAATATAAATATGCTCATAAATGTTCATAGGTCAGTTACTTAACAGTTTTTAGAAAACTAGATCTAAAGTCTGATAACTAAGGACAGATTTTAAGTCAATTTTAGTAAGTTTAAGCAGGTCAAACTGCCACTTTTTGTAAGTTAAAAAGGTTGAATGCCAATAATCTCATACGCTTCGATCTAAAAGGAGAAACATACAATGGAATACTATGTGGCTACTAAATACCATTTATACAGAATGTTTTTTAATTATGTGAGCAAATTACCATACTATATATAATATATTGGATTCAAAATAACATTTTCAGCATGATTTCACACACACACACACACACACA
>PVJC01037540.1:0-17158 GCA_004026665.1 Murina feae | reverse complement strand
CCGTGCGCGCGCCTCCGTACCTCTGTACTTTGCTTCCGCCACTCCTCTGAGTCTCAGACTCTTCTCTGGTTGTAGGATTTTCACTCAGCCAGCCGTCCTGTGGGTGCGAGTGGTGTCCGTGTGTTCTTTTTGTGGTTTTTCTGAAATAGTTGTTCACAGCTGCATATACGGTGTCTACCCTATGCCGCCATCTTGTTTCCTCCGAAATGGTTTTAGTTTTTGCCCATTGAGTCTGATGTTGGCTGTGGGTTTGTCATATAAACTTTTTATTATGTTGAGGTATGATTCCTCTATTCCCACTTTCCTGAGAGTTTTTATCAAGAAAGGGTGTTGGATTTTGTCAAATGCTTTTCTGCATCAATCTATATGATTATGTGATTTTTGTCTCTCAATTTGTTTATGTGATGTATCACGTTTATTGATTTGGGGATATTGTACCATCCTTGCATCCCTGGGATAAATCCTACTTGGTCATGGTGTATTATTTTTCTGATGTAATTCTGGGTTGGATTTGCTAGAATAATGTTAAAGATTTCAGCATATATGTTATTCAGGGATATTGGCCTGTAATTCTTTTTCATTGTCTTGTCTTTATCTGGTTTTGGTATTAGGGTAATGCTGGTTTCATAAAATCAGTTTGGAACTGTTCCTTCCTCTTGAATTTGTTGGACTAGTATGAGAATGATAAGTTTAATGTCTTCTTTTAATGTTTAGTAAAATTCCCTTGAGAAGCTATCTGGCCCTGGGTGTTTGTTTGCTGGAAGCTTTTTGATTACTGCTTCAACTTATCAGCCTATTGAGATTTTTAGATTCTTCCTGATTGAGTTTTGGAAGGTTGTATTTTTCTAGGAATACATCTATTTCTTCTAGGTTTTCTAGTTTTTTAGAATAGAGTTGTTAATAGATTTTTAAACAATCCTTTGTATTTCTGTGTGGTCTGTTGTTCTTTCACCTCTTTCATCTCTGATTTTGTTTATTTGGGTCCTCTCTCTCTGCTTTTTGGTGAGCCTGGCTAGATGTTCATCAATCTTGTTTATCCTTTCAAAGAACCAGCTCTTGGTTTCTTTGATCATTTTTTTGTCTCTGTGTCATTTATTTCTGCTCTGATCTTTATTATTTCCTTCATTCTGCTCACTCTGGACTTTTCTTGTTACTCTCTGTCTATTTCTTTAAGTTGTAGAGTGAGATGATTTATTAACATTTTTCATGTTTTTTTGTTTTTTTTTTTTTTGGTAGGCCTATAGAGCTGTAAACTTCCTTCTCAGGAATGCTTTCACTGTATCCCACAGATTTTGGATCATTGTGTCTTCCTTGTCATTCGTTTCTAAGAAGTTTTTAATTTTTTTCTTTGATCTCTTTGGTAACCCAATCATTGTTTAATAGTGCGTTATTCAGCTTCCTCCTGTTTGAATTTTTTTTATTGTTTTTATTGTAGTTGACGTCTAATATTATGCCATTGTGGTCTGAGAAGTTGCTTGATATGATTTCTATCTTCTTGAATTTGGAAAGACTTTGCCTGTGACCCAACATGTGGTCTATCTTTGAAACTGTCCCATGTGCACTTGAGAAGAAAGTATATTCTGTGGCTTATATTCTGTGGCTTTGGGGTGAAATATTCTGAAGATGTTAGTTAAGTGCTTTTGATGTAGTGACTCATATAGGTTTGCTGTTTCTTTGCTGATTTTTTTTTTCTGGATGATTTATTCAGTGATGCCAGTGGGGTATTAAATTCCCCTACTATGATTGTATTGTTGTAGATATCTCCCTTAATATCTTCCAGGAGATTTTTTATTTATTTGGGTGCTCCTGCATTGGGCACATATATGTTTACCAGGATTATATCCTCTTGCTGTATCAATCCATTTGGTATAGTGAAGTGGCTTTCTTTATCTCTTGCTATGGCCTTTACTTTGAAGTCTGTTTTGAAGATATAAGTATTGCTACCCCACCTTTTTTTAAAATTTCCATTTGCCTGAAGGATATTTTTCCATTCCTCCACTTTCAGTCTGTGTGATTCCCTTTTTCTGAGTTAGGTCTCTTTTAGACAGCATATATATTGGTCATGTTTTTTTTAATCTATTCAGATACTCGCTTTTGTTTGGAGCATTTGGTCCATTTACATTTCAAGTTATTATTGATAGGTACTTGTTTATAGCCATTTTTATTTTTTATGCCTGTGTTCCTTCTTCCATTATTTATTATTATTACTACTACTACTACTACTACTACTACTACACTATTCCCTTTAGCATTTTTTGCATTGCTCACTTGGTAGTGATAAACTCCCTTAGTTTTTTTGTGTGTGTCTGTGAAGCTCCTTATTTCTCCTTCAATTTTGAATGATAGCCTTGCTTTGTGTAAGACTGCTGCTCCTCAGATGGGAGCAGGCAGTTCATGCAGTTGTTGCTCCTCAGACAAAGGCAGGCTGCTTGGTGGAGGACTACTGCTCCTCGGATGGGGGTGGACTGCTCACAGGGATGCTCTTCCTCGCATGGGTGTGCTCAAGCTGTTGCTGCTCCTTGGAACGGTGCAGGCTGTGTGCTGCTGCTGCTCCTTGCATGGGGGCGGGGTGCTCCTGAGGCTGCTAATCCTCAGGCAGGGGCTACTCCTCCTAGGACCTCAGCAGACAATTCACAAGGTTGCTGCTCCTCCTACAGGGGCAGACTGCACACATGGCTGCTGCTCTCATGGTCACGGTGCCCTGGGTTAAAGCATTGGGCTGGCCAGTGAGGAGTGCACTTTATAACTCACAGGAGCTCCTGCCCAGGGTGGCTGGAGTCTCAGTGCCCATGGGACTGCAGCCAAGCCAGCAGTCCCTTGGCAGAGGTGGTTGTAGAGTCCTGACTGTTATCTGAGGACACCCTGGGTGGAGCTGAGGCTGGGCTCCCAGTCACAGTAGCTCTCCCCTTCAAAAAGACATGGCCTCTTCAGAGGAGCAGGCTACTTCAGGATTGTTGGTTTATAATTGTAGCAGAGACTGCCTGGTTATGCAAACCCTGTCAGCCTGCCCCCAACATTCCCGCAGGATCTAACTGTGCCTCACTCACACTCACACACCCCACACTCCCACACATGCCTCTTTTGCTTCCTCACTCACTCATCCTCTCTCCCTCACTGCTGCCTTCTTCCTGCCTCTATAGTTGGGTCTGGAGTGTTATTGACCCATTCGTGGATGGAATCTCCTCTCCAGATGTCTGGTTATGTGGCTTGCTCTCTAACACATTGGCCAAATGGGATAAAATTCACCTCGACACAACACAAAGGAAATAAAACACAAATGTACTCATGACATCGATCACTCCAATATAAGCGACCACAGGAGAAAAAAGAATTAGGGGAGGGAAAGGAGAATATAAATAATACCGAAGAGAGAAAAATGGTATGAGAGAAAAGAAATAGAAGAAAAAGGGAAAAAAAGGGGAAAATATACATGTGCAATAAATACCAGAGAACAAATAGATAAACCACCTCATACAAGCACCAAATACCCATTAAAGAGGATGGGGTCAGAAACTTATATACAGAAAGTAAGGTAAAGGAATTGGATAAATATGGGGAGGGCCTCAGTTCAGTATAGAGGAAGTAGAAAGAGGATGAGTGGATAAGAAGAAAGAGAAATACATTTTTATAATATATTTTTTCTTTTTATTTTTTTCTTTTCCTTTATTTTTATTATTGCTTAAAGTATTACAAGTGATAGATAGGTCTCCATTTTTCCCCCTTGCCCTTCCCCCCTCCTTCCCTACCCCCCAGTTTCTTGTGTCCATTTATTATAAAAAATAATAAATGAACAAAAAAATTAAAAAATAGGATGAAATAAAAAAATGGAAATAATGAAAAATGATGCAAAAAGAAATAGAAAATAAGGAAACAATTGAAAAAAGAAAAGAAAAAAGAGATAACAAAATAATCCTATCTAATAAAAGAGTAATATGCAAATTAGGTGTCACTCCATCACAAAGATGGCCATCCCCATGGCCACAAGATGGCAGTGCCCATAGCCACATCCTATCTAATAAAAGAGTAATATGCAAATTAAGTGTCACTCCATCACAATTATGTCCACCCCCAAGATGGCGGCATCCATAGCTACAAGATGGCGGCACCCAGTCCGGCTCAGCCCTGCCACTGAAATGGTCAGGCCTATTAGCCATGCAAGTGGTAGGGGAGACAGAGGGCCTAAGGGGTAGAACAGGCAATCAGAGGGGGTTGGGGTCTCCTGCCCAGGCCAGAGGCCTTCGCCAGAGGCCTCAGGCATGGGCAAGGGCGGAGCCAGTGATCAGAGGGGGCAGGGGCAGAGCTGGTGATCAGAGGGTATGAAGATGTCCTACCCAGGCATAAGACCTGGGCCAGAGGCCTCAGTTCTGGGCAGGGGCAAGGCTGGAGATCACAGGGGCCTGGGCTCCAAAGAGCCAGCAATCGGAGGGGCAGGGTTGGAGCCTGTGATTGCAGGGGTCTGGGCACCAGTGGAGCAGGCAAAGTAGATTCTGGGGTCTCCTTCCCAGGCCTGCAGCCTTGGCCAGAGGCTCAAGAGTGGAGCTGGCAATGGCAAGGGCCTGGGGCTCTCCTGCTCAGGCCTGTAACCTTGGCCAGAGGCTGCAGTAAGGCAGGGGTGGAGCCAGTGATCTCAGAATCTGGGCAGGGGTAGAGCCTGCAATCACAGTGGTCTGGGCATGGGCAGAGCCGGCAATGCAAGGGTCTGGGGATCTCCTGCCCAGGCCTGTAGCCTTGACCAGAGGCTTTAGTGGAGCAGGGGAAGAGCTGATGATTGCAGGGATCTGGGGGTCTCCTGCCCAGGCCTGTAGCCTTGGCCAGAGGCTTCCAGTGGGGCAAGGGCAGAGCCTGCAATGGCAGGGGGCAGGATCATAGCAAATGATTGCAGAGACTTGGGCTTTGTGAAGCTGGTGATTGGAAGGACTTGGGAGTCTCCTGCCCAGGCCTGCATCCTCAGCCAGAGGTTACAGATCTAGGCAGGGGTGGAGCTGGGATTGGAGGGGTAAGGTCGGAGCTGGCGATTTCAGGGGTCTGGGGGTCCCCTGCCCAGGCCTGCATCCTCAGCCAGAGGTTATAGGCCTGGGCAGGAGTGGAGCTGGGTTTGGAGGAGCAGATGCGGAGCCAGTGATCAGAGTGAACTACAGAGGAAACACCTTTTCTTACCGCTCACTGGCTAAGCTCCCTGTATGCCATTGGTAATATTTTCAGTAACTTGAGTAATAAGAATCCAAAAAGGTAATCTAGGGTTTTTCCAACACACTCCTGGAGAAAAAAAAAAATGAAGGTCCACTGCTGGAGGGCTAAGAAATGTCATATCCTGCCCTAGCCGGTTTGGCTCAGGGCATAATGCCTCAGCCTGCTGACTGCAGGGTGTGGGTTCAATTCTGACCAAGGGCATGTACCTATGTTGCAGGGTCCTCCATGGCTGGGGCCCAGGTCAGGGCATATGCAGGAGGCAACCAAACAAAGTGTTCCTCTCACTTTGATGTTTCTCTCTGCTTTTCCCTTCTGTTCCACATTCTCTAAAAATTAATGGAAACATATCCTCAGGTGAGGGAAAAAAAGAAAGAAAGAGAGAAAGAGAGAAAGAGAGAAAGAAAGAAAGAAAGAAAGAAAGAAAGAAAGAAAGAAAGAAAGAAAGAAAGAAAGAAAGAAAGGAAAGAAAGAAAGAAAGAAAGAAAGAAAGAAAGAAAGAAAGAAAGAAAGAAAGAAAGAAAGAAAGAAAGAAAGAAAGGGAGAAAGAAAGAAAAAGAGGGAAAGAAATTGTGGTATCTTATGAAAGACACATCTTGAAAATGCCTAAAGAAAGTTGTCATTTTTTCATGGTGAAGGGACTGGAGACCTTGTTGATGAAAACACCTTAGTGGCTGTGATGACTGGCAGTGGCTACAACAATGGGGTGATGGGACTGGTGACTTCCCCTGATTAACCTGGTCACCTCCCACAAAGGGAAACCAGACTGCGACTTAGGCCCACTCCCAAAGGGGAGCAGGGAGCGGGCCTAAGACATCAGTAGGACACCCCTGAGAGCTCCCAACATGTGAGACGAGGCAGGCTGCCTGAGGAATGCCCCCCCCCCAACAGTGCACAAATTTCATGCACCGGGCCCCTAGTAATAAAATAAAAATAAAAATGAGGGCTGGTTTAAGATCCTACTCTTCTGTACTGTCTGCAGCTTCTCAGTTTCCTGCTGCTGCTACTGAAGGCCTCTCTTTAGGCCAGTCCCTGTGTCCTCTCAGGGACTATTCAGATTTTTTTTGTATCCCTTGTATCACTCAGGGTGTAGTCTGGGTGTGGCTGTATTGGTTGCCTGGAGACTGTAGGGAGGGGCTATCTCTTCAGGAGAAAATGTCTGCCTAGGTCTGGCCCATCAGGTATGACTCAGTGCCAGATCACAGCCACTTCTCCAAGACCCTCTCTTCTCCCCAGCCTCTCCCCAGACTCCTCCTGCAGCTCAGCCATGGTTGAGTGTCTGTATTTGAAAGGTCCTATGAACTAGGTTCAGTGAATAAAAGCAAAGACCAAAAACAGGGAAAAGAGCTGTACTACTGCAAGGCCCTCTGCCCCCTGCACGGAACAGCCTGGTCCTGGAAAACCATTTAGACTGCTCCCTCTGGGCTCAGTCTCTCTTGGCTGTGGACCCAGATCTAGAATCCCCTGCCACCAGCAGTCCTGTGGACCTCCTTTCCACAGTCAGGCGCTATGCTTGTCCCAAGGGATGCGGCCTCAGTGCCTTGCGGTTTCCCTCTGACCTTCTGGGATCAGAGGCTGGCAGTTCTCTCCAGCACAGATCCCTGATTTTACCATTCTCCAGGCATCCTCTGCCATTCCCAGCTGTGAATTGTCTCACCAGCTGTGTGTACTTTGCCAATTTTGGGTGGTTGTTATTTGAGTTAGTTGCTCATTCTAGCTGCTCCAGGACAAGGCTGAGGACATGTCCATCTATTCTGCCACCATTTTGTCTCTTCTCTTCAGAATAGGTATTTCTTTAAAACAGGTATACAAATGAAAAGATTCTCATTACCACTAGTTACTAGGGAAATGAAAATAAAGACCATAATTAAATACCACTTGACACCCACTAGGATGGCAATACCACTAATCTTAACTAATAAAAGCATAATATTAAAATTAATTGTTTCTTCGGGATGGCCTAAGCCACACCAACCAGCCAATCAGAGTGAATGTATGCAAATTAGCCTAGCCAAGATGGCAGATGCCACAGCCTGGATGTGTGGCTTCTCTGGAGCTGCTGCCTCCGCCATCTTGAGAGCCTCCGTCCTGCGAAGGCATCTGGCGCCCTGGGCCGGCCGATGCCTTCCCAGGCGGAAGCCTCCAGGGCTTGGGACCAGCCGGCTGGACCCCCCGGCCCCCTCCTGGGAGGCCGATGGGGTGGCCAGCACCACCAGATCGGCCTCCCAGATGGAGAAGCCTTGCGGGGGGCGGGGAACCAGCCTGCAGGGAAGCCTTGCGGGGGGGGCGGGGAACCAGCCGATGGGACCCCGTGACCCTCTCCTGGGATGCCTATGGGTCGGCCAGCGCCACCAGATCAGCCTCCCAGGCGGAAAAGCCTTGCAGGGGGCGGGGAACCAACCTGCGGGACCCCGCAGCCCCCTCCTGGGAGGCCGATGGGGTGGCCAGCGCCACCCGATGGGCTTTCCAGGAGGAGAAGCCTGGAGGATGGAAGGACGGGACCAGCTGGGGGACCCCAAGGCCCCCTCCTGGGAAGCCTATGGGGTGGCCAGCGCCACTCCATCGCTTTCCAGGTGGATGGCCTGGAGGGTCAGTGGGAGCTATGGCCAGCCTGAAAACTGCCCTTAGCCCCTCATCCAGGCTTTCCACACCTCCTGGGGTGAGGGTTTCCACTGGGGAGCTTGACCAGCCTGCAAACAGACATTGGCCCCTCACCCAGGCTGGCCAGACTCACCAGCAGGTGGACATCCCCAGAGGGGTCCCAAAGTGTGAGAGGGCACAGGCCAGGCTGAGGAAACACCCACCCCCACCGCCCCAGTGCACAAATTTTTGTGCACCGGGCCCCTAGTAATAATAATAATAATAATAATAATAATAATAATAAAAGTCACATGTGTTTCCAAGAATGTTGGGAAATCAGAACCCTTATACACTGCTAATGGGAATATAAAATGTTGAAGTTGATTTATAAAATACTTTGGTTGATTCTTAAATAGCTAAATATGACAGTTCACTCATTGGTATATAGGTATAGGTTTATAACAGTTTCATTTCTAGGTGAAATCCAAGATAACTAAAGCAAATGTCCAATAGAAAATTTGTGCATGTTTACAGCAGTTTTATCAATATTAGACAAAAGGTAGAAATAACTCAAATGTGATAGATCCATATGATGAAAAATTACTCATTCATAAAAAAGAATGAAGTCCTGATGCTACAACATGGATGGAACTCAAAAATATTATCCTTAGTGAAGGAAGCCAGTCACGAATGGCCACGTATTTTGTGATATCATTTAAATGAAACTAGGGGCTTGGTGCAGAAATCTGTACACTCGGCGGGGGCCGGGGGGGAGTGCGGTGCCTCTGTCCCACCTTCACTCATTCACAGTCTGGGATCTGTCAGGGGATGTTGGATATCAATAGCACTTCACTCGCTAGCTGTGAGCCTCATTTCTGCATTGAACATCTGCCCCCTGATGGTCAGTTGTGTGTCATAGTGACAGGTCATTCCACTGTCTGGTCAATTTGTATATTAGCTTTTTATTATATAAGATGCCCAAAATATGCCAGTTCATCATAAAACAAAGATGATAAGTTTCCCAGGGGCATTGGGGAGGGGAACATGGGAGTGACTGCTAATGGGTATGGGATTTTGTTTTGGGGTGAAGAAAATGTTCTAGAATTAGATAATGGTGATTCCTGCACAGGTCTATAAATATGTTAAAAAAACATTGAATGATATACTTTAGATAGATGAACTACACTGTATGTAAGCTATATCTCCATAATGCTGTTTTTTTAAAAAAATGTTCCTACCATTTTTACCTCTGTGCATTGCTCTCACTTATGTGGTTTCTTTTTTCAAATTACATTTTAATAACTGTATGCTTATAATGGATTCAAGATACAGAGTCGCTGTCTGCTCCTTATTGTGTTCCTGACCCATAGAAAGATTCATTTGCTACCTTTTAAATGAATGTGAAGACTTTGATAAAGACTATAAGCTGTAGCAAATACAGAATGTGGAAATTTCATTATTTATGTGCACATCTGAAAGAGAGTTGTTTCATGATTATAGGAACTCAGTGAAGAAAATATGCTTAATTACATTAGTATAAATGAGCATTAGCAAATCTTATATTAAAACTCAGAATTTTGGTTTGCATTTTTATAAAAGTGCACTTATTTTCCTTTCAAATTCCAAACAGTGTCTTTTAGCTTTTATCTTTACAACTAAATTTTCAAGGAATAAAAGTGGAGTTTCAATATATAAATACATTTGATTCCAATACTGGTGTGTAGATGGAATTAGTGTAAATCAATTAGGATTCCCCAAAATCTAAAACTGGTTGTTGTCAGTCTTTATATTGGCCTTGTGTGACACAATGACAAAATAGTCAAATGGATCAAGCTGCTAATTGTTGCTAGTTTCTTCCCAGTTGCAAAACTTTAGACAAGTTACTATGTCTCATTGTACTTCATGTTCCTCATCTTTCATCTCTACCATGCAGCATTGTGGAAGTGATAAGTTATGGTAATTCATATGAAAGCACCTAAAACATACACTGCACATAGTAAGTGATGATGATTATGATGGTGATGATGATGATGATGATGACGATGATGATGGTGGTAATCGTGGTGACTTATTTTGTTACTTAATGCATACTACATGGCAGGCAGTGTGTAGAACACGTAACATTGATTAGCTCATGTAATTCACACAGAAACCAGGAAGGTATATATAGTGAATATCCCCACTTCAAAGATGGGAAGCTATAGTTGCTCAATAAGTATGGCAATGCTAGTAGGTATCACAGTATTGGTGTGTGATAAATGTTAAGTGAAACTACCTTCCCTCTTTTCCATAAGTACTTTTCCTTTTTCAAAAAATATGTACTTAATGTTAAAAGTACTATAGATGTTTCCTTTTCTCCTATTGACACCCTCCTTCCCATAACCCGCCTCCCAAGCCTTTGCCAAACTATTGTCTGTCCATGGACTGTGCATATCTTCTTACCTAATAATAGACAAACATGTAAATTAACTATCCCTTCACTACGCTGACCAGCCAATCAGGAGAGTATGCAAATTAACCCAACAAATATGGCGGTTAATTTGCATACATAAGCAAGAAGACCAAAAGCTCCGGCCGGAGCAGCAAAGACTGAAGGCTCTGGCCAGAGTGAAGGCCTGGGTCCTGGGTGCCAGAGGAAAACCAGTGCCAGCAGCCAGGGGAAGGGAAGGCCTATTGCATGAATCTCTTTGTGCAATGGACCACTAGTATGCATATAAATTCCCCAGATAATTTCTTCACCCCAGCCACCCCACCCACAACTTTCCCCTGAAAATCATCATCTGTTCATGGTTCTGTGTCTTTGTTCATCCATTCATTTTGTTCATTAGATTCCACATGTGAGTGAGATCATGTGATACTTATCTTTCTCTGACTGGCTTATTTCACTTAGCATAATACTCTCCAGGTACATCCATGCTGTTGCAAATGGTAAGAGTTCTTTCTTTTTTATAGCTGAGTAGTATTCCATTGTGTAACTAGAAGACAGTTTTTTATGCACTCATCTACTGATGGGCACTTGAGCTGTTTCCAAATCTTAACTATTGTAAATTATGCTGCTATGAACATAGGGATGCAAATATTATTTCTTATTGGTGTTTCAGGTTTCTTAGGATATATTCCTAGAAGTGGGATCTCTGGGTAAAATGGGAGTTCCATTTTTAATTTTTTGAGGAAACATCATACTGTTCTCCACAGTGACTGCACCAGTCTGCAGACCCACCATCAGTGTACTAGAGTTCATTTTTCTCCACATCCTTGTCAGCACTTTTTGTTTGCTGGTTTGTTGATGATAGCCTTTCTGACAGGTGAGAGGTGACACCTCACTGTCATGTTATTTTGCATATCTCAGAAGATTAGTGACTTTGAGAATTTTTTCATTTGTCTCTTGGCCATCTATATGTCTCCTCTGGAGAAATGTCTATTAGGGCTTTAGCCTATTTTTTAAATTGGTTTATGAGCTTCTATTGTTAACTTGTATGACTTCCTTATATATTTCAGAAATTAACCCTTTATCAGATACATCATTGAAAAAATATGTTCTCTCATACAGTTTGTTTTCTTTCTGTCAAGTTGTATGAGTACCTTATATATTTTGGAAATCAACCCCTTATAATATGTATTATTGACAAATATGTTCTCTTGTACAGTGGGCTTCCTTTCCATTTGGTTGATGGTTTATTTTTCTGTGGCGAAGCTTTTTATTTTAATGTAGTCACATTTGTTTATTTACTTTTGCCTTAGAAGATATACTGAAAAGCATATTGCTGTGAGACATGTTTGAGATTTTGCTACCTATGGTTTCTTCTAAGATTTTGATGGTTTCACTACTTACATTTCAGTCTTTTTTTTCCATTTTGTTTTTTTTAAATTTTTTTTTATTGCTTAAAGTATTACAATAAATGATAGATAAGTATTACAACAAATGATAGATAGATCTCCATTTTGCCCCTTGCCCTTCCCCCTCCTCCCTAGCCCCCAGTTTCTTGTGTCCATTGATTATGCTCCTATGCATGCATGCAAGTCTTTCCGTTGATCTCCCAACTCCCCCCCAACCATCCCCAGCCTTCCCGCTGTAGGATGATAGTCTGTTCAAGGCTGCTCTGTCTCTGTATTTGTTTGTTTATCATATTGTAATGGTCTTTATTATCCATATATAAGTGAGGTCATGTGGTATTTTTCTTTTATTGACTGGCTTATTTCACTTAGCATAATGCTCTCCAGTTCCATATTTTGAGTTTATTCCTGTGTATGGTGTAAGTGGGTGGTCTAGTTTAAATTCTTTGCATATACCGGTCCAATTTTCTTAACACAATTTATTGAAGAGAATATCTTTACTCGATAGTATGTTGTTCTCTACTTTATCAAATCTTAATTGAGCATAGTGGCTTGAGTCAATTCCTGGTGTCTCCATTCTGTTCCATTGATCTCTATGCCTGTTCTTGTGCCAGTGCTAGGCTGTTTTGATTACAGTGGCTTTGAAGTATAATTTAATATCTGGTATTGTGACCCCTCAAACATTGTTCTTTCTCCAAATTTCTGTGACTATTCAGGGTCTTTTTTTTGGTTCCATATACATTGTTGGAGTGATTGTTCTATATCTGTGAAATATACCATTGGTATTTTAATACAGATTACATCAAATCTATAGATTCCTTTGGGTAGTATGGACATTTTGATGATGCTGCTTCTACCAACCCTTGAATAAGGTATATTCTTCCACTTCTTTATATCTTCCTCTAACTCTTTTTTCAATGCCATGTAGTTTTTCAACTATAGGTCTTTTACCTCCTTGGTTAAGTTTATTCCTAAGTATTCTAATTTTTTTGTTGCAATGCTAAATGGAATTTTTTTTCAGTTTTTTTTTTCTGAGAGTTCATTATGGTTTATAAAAAAGCCATGGAAGTTAATTTCATATCCTGCTATGTTGCCAAATTAATTTATTAAATCTGGTAGTGTTTTGGTTGAATCTTAGGAGTTTTTATGTAAAATATGTCATATGCGAATAATGACAATTTTACTCCCTCCTTTCCAATTTGGATGCTTTTTATGTTTTTTGTGGTCTAATCACTCTCACTAGAGCTTTCAGTACTAGGTTGAAACAGAGTAGTGAAAGCAGACATCCTTGCCTTGTTCTTATTTTTAGAGGAACTGGTTTTAGTTTTTGCCCATTGAGTATGATGTTGGCTGTAGGTTTGTCATATATGACCTTTATTATGTAGAGACGTAATCCCTCTATTCACACTTTGATGAGTATTTTTATCAAAAAAGAGTGCTAGATTTTGTCAAATGCTTATTTGGCATCATTTGATATGATAATGTGATTTTTGTCTTCCAAATTTTTATGTGATGTATCACATTTTTTGATTTGAAAATATTGTACCTGCCTTGCATCCTAAGAATAAATTGCAGGTGGTTTTGGTGCATGATCTTTTTAATGTATTGCTGAATCTGATTTGCTAATATTTTATCATCTATAGTCATCAGGGATATTGGCCTATAATTCTCTTTCTTTGCAGTATCATTTTCTGGTTTCAGAATTACACTAGTGCTGGCCTAGTTAAAAGATCTTAGAAGTGTTTCTTCCTCTTGGATTTTTTTTTTGGAATATTTTCAAGAGGAAATTTGTTAGCTCTTCTTTGAATGTTTGGGAAAACTCCCCTCTGAAGTCATCAAAAAAGGGCTTTTGTTTACTGGGAGTTTTATTATTGTTGTTATTGTTATTATTATTATTATTATTATTATTATTATTATTATTACTAGAGGCTTGGTGCACAAAAATTTGTACACTCAGGTGGGGGTTCCTCACCCCAGCCTGTGCCCTCTTGTAGTCTGGAAACCCTCGGGGGATGTCCACCTAAGCTGGCAGTCAGACATCACTCTGGCAGCCTGGGAGCCCTCGAGAGATGTCCACTTGCAAGCGGGGAGCAGGCTTAAGCTGCAGTTGGACATCCTTAGTGCTGCTAAGGAGGCGGGAGAGGCTCCCACCACCACCACTGTAATGTTATCCATCAACCTGGCTTGTGGCAAAGCAGAGGTCCCCCTGTGGGAGTGCACTGACTACCAGGGGCAGCTCCTGCATTGAGCGATTGCCTCCTGATGGTCAGTGTGTGTCATAGTGACCAGTCATTCCCAGTTGTCCTGCTGTTAGGGTCAACTTGCATATTATCCTTTTATTTTATAGGATAGAGGCCTGGTGCATGGATGAAGGCCGGCTGGTTTGCCCTGAAGGGTGTCCTGGATCATGGTAGGGGTACCGCTGGGGTTCCTGGCCAGCCTGGGTGAGGGGCTGAGGGCAATTTTCAGGCTGGCCGAGTCCCCAAGCAGGGACCCTCAACCCATGAGTGTGGGGCCATCCTGGGTGAGGGGCTGATGGCTGTTTACAGGCTGGCCACAGCCCCAGCCACCAAAGTTCCCAGCGAGGCTAGCTGGAAGCAGGTATCTGGGGTTTATTTAGCTTTGATAATTGCAACTTTGTTGCCTTGAGCAGAGGCCACAGCCAGTCTAGGCAGGCAGCTTCCTCCATCACTGAGGCAATGAAGACTCCTCCTATTTGCTCTAGCTCTGTGGCTACCAGCCGCCATCTTGATTGGGTTAATTTGCATATAGTCACTCTGATTGGCTGGTGGGCATGGCCTGGGATGTAGCAGAGTGATGCAATTAGCATATTACTCTTTTTTTAGATTAGATTATTTCTTCAATTACATCAATTGTTATTAGTCTATTCAGGTTTTCTGATTCTTTCTGATTAAGTTTTGAAAGATTGTATTTTTCTAAGAATATGTTCATTACCTCAAGGTTTTTCTGCTTGTTGCAATATAATTGTTCATAATATTTTTTCACATTCCTTTAAATTTATGTGGGTTCAGTTGTTACTTCCCCTCTTGTCTCAGATTTTGTTTATTTGGATCCTGTGTTTCTTTTCTTTTTTTTAAATAAATCTTTATTGTTCATTTTATTACAGTTGTTTCTCTTTTTCCCCCCATATCTCCCCTCTGCCAAGTTCCCACCCCATCCACTGCCCTTATCCCCCCCCACTGTCCTCATCCATAGGTGTATAATTTTTGTCCAGTCTCTTCCCACACCCTCAAGCCCCTATCTCCTTGTGAATTGTCATTCCACTACCTTTCTATGTCTCTGATTCTATTCTATTCACCAGTTTATTCTGTTCATCAGCCTTTTTTTTTTTTATTCACTTGATTTTTAGGTTCACTTGTTGATATACATGTACTTGTTAATAATTTTATCTTAACTTTTTCTTTTTCTTCCTGTTCTCAAAGAATACCTTTCAGCATTTTGTATAATACTGGTTGGGTGGTGATGAACTTCTTTAGCTTTTTCTTGTCTGTGAAGCTCTTCATCTGACCTTCAATTCTGAATGATAGCCTTGCTGGGTAAAGTAATCTTGGTTGTAGGTTCTTGTTATTTATTGTTTTGAATATTTCTTGCCATTCCCTTCTGGCCTGCATTGTTTCTGTTGAGAAATCAGCTGATAGTCGTATGGGTTCCCCCTTGTAGGTAACTGACTGCTTTTCTCTTGCTGCTTTTAAGATTTTCTCCTTGTCTCTTGCTGTTGGCATTTTAATTGTTATGTGTCTTGGTGTGGTCTTCCTTGGGTTCCTTTTTTAGGGGGTCCTCTGTGCTTCCTGGACTTGCAAGTCCATTTCTTTCACCAGGTAAGGGAAATTTTCTGTCATTATTTCTTCAAATATGTTTTCTGTATCTTGCTATCTCTCTTCTTCTGGCACCCCTATAATTCTGATGTTGGTATGCTTGAAGTTGTCCCAGAGACTCCTTACACTATCTTCATATATTTGGATTCTCTTTTCTTTTGGCTTTTCTGGATGGGTAGGTTTTGCTTCTTCATATTTCTTGTCTTTGACTTGGTTCTTGCACTCCTCTCGTCTGCTGTTGGATCTCTGTATATTCTTCTTTATTTTAGTCAGTGTATGCTTAATTTCTAGCTGGTCCTTTTTCATATGCTCGAGGGTCTCACTAAATTAATCAGCAGACTCTAGAATATTCTTGAAAAACCTAATAACCTTGGTTTTGAACTCTATCCCGTTGTTTGCATTCCTCCATTTCTGTCTTTTGTGATCTGTTTCTTAGTCTCTGCATTTTAGATTTCTGTGCTAAGTGTCCTATATATGGGCCAGTGATTCAGTCTCCCCAATCACCTGGGGTGGACCCTTTTGTTGTATGCCTTTGAAAGCTGGGTGCACAGTCTTGTTGTAGTTATCACTGGGGGGAAATGACCTGCAGGTCTTTCTCCTCGTTGTTTGGAGTTTGGATCTATTAGAGTTGTGTCCCAGCTGCAGACCCTTAGGTTATGCTGCAGGCAGGCAGGCGCACAGCTTGGACGGGGTTGTAGGTGGGTGGGGCAGGGTTTCAGAATCACTGGGGGTGGAGTGACTCACAATGGCTTCCCCTCTGCTGATGCCGCAGTTTCTACCAGGTTTGGCGTCTCCAAGCCCTGGGGTCTGCACACGATTCTCAGTCCCCAAATTTCCGCGTCAGTGATTGCTGCAAATAGCACTGCTAGAACGCCACTGGTCTTCTGTCGCCCCATTGCCCTACAGCCCGCATCGCATTCAATGCGACCCGGGAGTTTATAATCTCCTTCCAAGCCGGGAACCCAAGTGCCGCTGCCGCTCCCTTTCACCCGCACTGCCGCGCTGCCACCTCCGTTTCGCACGTCTGTACCTTTCAGTTTGGGTTCCGGGAGCTTCTATTCAGTCTCAAATCACTCCTTTTCTTGTTCTAGTTGTAAAGCTTCCCCTCCCTTGGTTCTGGAGGATGGCCGTTTATCTGTATAGTTGTATTTCTATAATGTAAGTGTGGAGGCTGCACATTTAGGTATATACTTCATGCCACCATCTTGGTTCTCCCTAAAGTTTCATCAATCTTGGTTATCTTTTTAAGGAGCCAGCTCTTGATTTTCTTGATGATTTGTATTTTTTTTAAAATCTGTCTTTTATTTCTGCTCTGTTTTTTTATTTTATTCCTTATAATTAGTCTGGGGTGTTACTGTTATTCTATTTCTAATTCTTTAAGTTTAGGGTTAGATAGTTTACTAGAAGTTTTTTCTTATTTTCTGAGGTACTCCTATAGTTCTATGGACTTCCCTCTCCAAAATGCTGTTGCTATGTTCTAAAGATTTTATTGCTCTGTGTTCATCCAGAAAGTTGTTTGTTTCTTCCTTGATCTCTTTTGTGACCCATTCATTGTTTAATTACATGCTATTTAGTCTGCATGTGTTTTAATGTTGCATTTTAGTTGATTACACATTTTATGATATTGTGATCTGAGAAGATGCTTGATATAATTACAGTATCATGAACTTGAATAGGCTTGTTTTTTGTTTGTTTGTCTTTTTTTTTCTTTAAGTGTTATA
>PVJC01037539.1:0-17176 GCA_004026665.1 Murina feae | reverse complement strand
ACTGCAGGGGAGGGCAGTTGGGAGAACCAGACTGGCAGAGGAGGGCTGTTGGTAGGGATCCAGGCCTGCAGGGGAAGACAGTTGGGGGGTACCCAGGCCTGTAGGTGAGGGCAGTTGGGATGGACCCAGGCCTGCTGGGGAGGGCAGTTGTGGGGGACTCAGGCCTGCAGGGGAGAACAGTTGGGGGTGCCATCCTGGTGTGGGGAAGGCAGTTAGGGTCAATCAGGCCAGGCCAGCACAGGACCAGTTTGGCGTTTATCAGGCTGCCAGGGAAGTGGTTAGGGGCAATCGGCATTTGAGAGGTCAGGAGCCAGCAGTCCTGGATTATGAAAGGGACGTCGACTGCCCGTTTAGGCCCGATCCCAGCGGTGGGATCGGGCCTAAATGGGCAGTCGAACATCCCTCAAAGGGTCCCTGATTGGAAAGGGTGCAGGTTGGTCTATGGGACACCACCACCCCCACTCCGTGCACGAATTTCGTGCACCGGGCCTCTAGTATTTTATATAAAAACTGTCAAAATTATTTTTGATCATATGGAATTAATTAGAATTCTATAACTATCCAAATTTTCAATTCCCCCTGTTTTTTAAGAAGTATGGTATAATTTAATATTTTATCACTCATACTTCGATGTACTATTTATATTTTTCTATTTCTTTATTTTCTATTCAATTTTGCTGTTGCATGGTGCTCTTAATGCTGACTTTTCTTTTTTTTTTTTTTTAGATTTTAAATGTTTATTGTTCAGATTATTACAGTTGTTCCTCTTTTTCCCCCCATAGCTCTCCTCCTCCTGGTTCCCATCCCACCCTCTGCCCTTACCCCACCCCCACCACTGTCCTCATCCATAGGTGTACAATTTTTGACCAGTCTCTTCCTGTACTCCCCACCCCCCTTTCTCCCTGATTCCACTCCCTTTCTATGCCCCTGATTCTATTCTATTCACCAGTTCATTCTGTTCATCAAATTTTTTATTCACTTGATTTTTAGATTCACTTGTTGATAGATAAGTATTTGTTGTCCATAATTTTTCTTTACTTTAAAATGCCCTACTAGCCTAGCCAATTGGCTCAGTGGTTGAGCATTGACCCATGAACCAGGAGGTCATGGTTCTATTCCTTGTCAGGGCACATGCCTGGTTTAGGGGCTCAATCCCTAGTAAGGGGTGTGCAGGAGGCAGCCAATTAATGATTCTCTCTCATCATTGATGTTTCTGTCTCTCTCTAAAATCAATAAAAAAAGTATTAAAAATTAAAAAACAATATTAAAAAACAAACAAACAAAATGCCCTACTAAATTTGGGGCATATGATGGGGTGATATGCATTTTATAAAAATACATTCATTAAAATACTAGTAATAGTACTTTTCAAGGTAAAGCTACTATAATCTTATTAACAAAATACAAATAATTTAAATGTCTCTTCAAGCAGTGGACCCTGGAGGGAATGGGATGGGGAGATTACTAAAAGTTCTCTCAGTCCCTTTTTCTGTCCTTTTTCTAAGTTAAATATTTACTAAATTAAAATAGTGGTCCTGAAATTACTTCTAAGATTGCATTAGTATTTACTCCATACAATTTATTATGGACGTTTGTTTGTTGGCTCCTATAGACGGCTCATGTTGCTTAGAATGTGCTTAGTAGGCATGAATTCAGTTCTTGAATGAACCATTTATACACGCTTTCATCTAAGACCTCAAAAAGCCCTTATATCAGTAGCCAATCATTAAGCAAACATGCACAAGCATTAGGTTAAGTAAGTATGAGAAATATTAAGTATTTAAATATGAGAATGCAAAAATATCAAAGATACAAATAAAACATTCTTATAAAATATAGGGTTTTTAAAAACGTTATTGTTTAGTTTTGTTCAGAAGTAGGATATCAATCAGTAGCAAATTATAAATATGAGAGCAATGCAGAATATGTTACCTGTAGGTGCTGGCCATTGCTGGCTGCACATAGACAGACCAAAATTCTTTTGATATGTAAACAACAAGCCTAAGTACTGAGTGAGCATTGCGGAGATTTCCCTACCTCTCTAAGAAGCACTCTATTTCCAGCCTCTCATCCTTTCTTTTGCATCACAATCCCTTAAATTTACATATCCTTTATTTTTATAGCATAGGACCCATAATATAGAAGATACAGAGCAGTTCTATTTGGTGAAAAATATAATCATGACCGCAGCAACCTAATTATTTTTAAATTTTTGGCTTTAATTTTAAACACAATTCTAAAAGTCTTTAAAAAATTTAAGATTCATCTTTTATTCTAGCTATTTTGTGCATCAAGTCAAGCCATCAGAAAGATATACCTGAAGGGAATTCCTCTGAACACAGAATTGTTTATATTAATTATAACATTGGACTAGATTGCAGAGAATAATAAGACACAAAAGTGTGAAAATATTATTTTTCTGTAGGAAAATTCATGAGGAAGAACCTCTTACACTATGTACTGGCCTATTTGTAATGATTCAGAGCAAGGATCAGCGAACTACAACCAAGGGTAAAACCCAGCCCATTGCTTGTTTTTGCAAATAAAATTTCATTGTAACACTGCCACACCCATTTATTTATTTATTGTCTATGGCTGTTTCCGTACTACAATGACAGATCTGGGTAGTTGCTACAGAGATTATATGACTTGCAAACTTATATTATTTGCTATCTGGCCCTTTATAGGAAAAAAAATGTTTGCTGATCTCTGATATTGAGCAAAACTTATACTGAGTAAGTCATTTAATAAATTCTGTAGGCATTGTGAATTTAGTGATAATAGGCTTTCCCTCATTGCTTTGCTAAGAAGTTCTTAATCAAACTTAGTACTTGCCACTAGTATCATTGTCCTTATGCTTAGTATTTTGTGTACTAATGTTACTATTTTCATCTCACTGCCACATTTTATTTGTTATTCTTCTATATGTTTTTTAACTTCTAAAAATCTAGTTTTGTTGTATCAGTGTAAAAATTGTCATTGAACCTCTACATTCTACAAAGAACATTGTCTAATTTATTTGCAATCAAATGTCTACCTCTCTTTACAAAATCAAATCTTTCTCATAATAAGTCTGGGTGGAACATTATCTTGCAGCAAACATGATTTGGCAATTAGAGATAATGTGGTTCTTAATTTAATATAAGAATTCAGCTCTAAAACAATTTAAATAGAAAAAAGTGGTAGTTAGACATTCAAAATAAAGCATTTGAGGAGTTAGTTAGCAGAAAGATAGTAATAAGACTACCACAAACAGATTTAAGCAGACCTAGAATCAAATCCTGGCTGTGCTAGCTTTGAGACATAAGTAAGTCATTAAACAATGTCTCATTGTAACATAGGGATAACATAATAAAATTTTACATACTTAATATGAGAATTAAGTGAGAATAAAGCAGAAGTATTTGTATGTTTTTTCATTGCTGTAGCACCCGTGCTTAGCACATGGTAGGCATTGCACATAGGTAGATAGGTAGATAGGTAGATGGTAGATAGGCAGATAATATATGATAGATAGATAGATGATAGATAGATGATAGATAGATGATAGATAGATGGATAGATAGATAAATAGATAGATAGATGGTAGATAGGTGAGGGCACCTTGTATATTCACGGCATACATTATGTACTCAATAAAAGTCTTATTTAGGAATAGCTAGCAGTGACTAGAGATAACTTTTTAACCTATCATGCTCCCAGGCAGAAACAGAAGAAATTCTACTTGTATTCAATGAACACACATGGGTTACCTGAAGTCTGGCACAAAAACTCCAAGAAGCATGTGTCTTATGGGGATCTTTTAACCTCATGTTCCTAGTGACTGAAGTGATGGTCCTGAAAGGGTTAGCTAGCTAGCTTAATTAGGAAGGTTTAGGGAATGGGGAGGATCCATGGGAGAGAAATACATAGATGGAGTCTTGAAGATGCCAAAATGCTTATCTTACTTATACAGAGGATAGAGAAATGCCATAGGAACAGGGGGTCCAGGCAGATGGAAACATGTCTGGCCTGAGCAATGAAAATAGCCATAAACCAAGGACAGCCATCTCTGGCCTGAGCAGCCAGGAGATCAAAGGCAACTCCAACCAGCAAGATAGGGAGAGAGAAAGAGGAGGACACCATGTGGGCTTTGAACTTTGAAAACTACTAAAACTACTTCCATGTAGCAGAATGATCAATGAGGAAAACATGGAGGTCTTAAATTAAGGAAAGGGACCAATAAACAAAGGGTCATGTTTAGACAAAGAACTGCAGCATATAAAATGGAGAAAAAGGAACATGAGGAGGGATTTTTTTTTTTTTTTTGAGAGAGAGAGAGAGAGAGAGAGAGAGAGAGAGAGAGAGAGAGAGAGAGAGAGAGAGAAGGCTTTTCCTATTGGGGAACCCATCCCCATGGGTCTCCTTTGAGGACACCCTTGCTCAGATGGAATTTGTATCTGCTTCTAATAAACTTCTGCATTTTAAAGAAGTCTTGCTGTTTGCAAGCTTATTCTTCAAACTTCATGAGGACAAGAACCCAAGGAAAGGAAAGTCTATACCCCAAATCCCACTTTCAGTCCTATCTATATTTAAGAAGAATTGAATGTACAACACAATAGATATGCAGGTGAGTGGGCAGGTGGGTTGATTTACTACTAGAAGATTAAGTTCAGTCCATTGACTGGTGATAAAATGAAGAAAAAATTATAAACAAGCAATCACATCCTAGCCTTCACTGGCCTGTTAATTCATTTATTTACTTATGCTTTCTTTAATAGTTTTACACATGTTCATAAGACACACAGGTCTCTGTCCTCTAGGAGAATGATTACAATCAGATGATTGGACTTGCCCTCTTTTACAGACCCCTAAGTCTTCATCTTAAAGAATGCCTTGTCTGTTTTGTACTGCACGTTCCTGTCACCTCTACCTCATATTTATGTTGAAATCCCAACATGGGGTGATATTAGGAGGAGAGGCCTTTGGAAGGTCATTAAATTTAAATGAGATCCTTTGGGTGGAACCTCCATGATGAGATTAGTGTCTTTATCAGAAGAGAAAGAAACGAGAGCTTGTTCTTCCACTGCCTTGTGAGGACACAGCAAGAAGATAGCCATCTGCAAACCAGGAAAAGGGTCCTCACAAAACCTGACCATGCTGGCACCCTAATGTTGGACTTCCCGGCCACTTGAACTGTGAAAAATAAACTTCTGTTAAGACACTCAGTCTATGCTATTTTTGTTAGAGCAGCCCAAACGAAGACATCCTTTAAAATAACATATGACATTTCTTTTAACTTGATTTAATCTTCATAAAAATATTGAGATGGGGTAGTCCAGAGAATTTAGTTTGCTTAGTACATGTCTTGTGGTGAGAAATTGTTGAAAGACATTAAACCATCATAAACTTTTAGACCATCCCAGCTTCTCATAATGGGTCAGTAATATTTAGTGAAAGGTGGGTTATCTCTACTATATGTTGATATTTTCTTTTCACTATATGGGATAATGAACATCTTATTCAACATTAAATGGTTATTTAGGATTACAGGACTGCATGTATCTGCTAGAGATGACAGTTGACCAAAAATCACATTTTTCCCTCACTCATTTTGAGAACATAGTAAAATAATAATTAAATAAAAACACTTTCTATTTTTTAATCATATATAGGTGGAAAGTAATAGCAGAGTTGGTAATAATTAATAGTCATAGAAGTGCTATAATTAGGATCTAGCACACATTTAAAATATCAGGAAAGAGAAAATGCAGGTATGTTTCTACTGGTCCCTGAACCTGGCCAATTCTTTACATCACTTAGAGGGCAATGGTGTTTAAGTGTTTATCTGCCATTTTAATATGATACATAAGAATGCTTGAAATGCTGACTCTAAACAGAAATATATACAGTGTTCTACATCCTTAACTTTCATGGTGGAAGCTTATCAGTTCTGGCAAGACTATGTTTTATGTTTTATACCATTAAATCAATTCAGTTTTAAAATTGTGGGCTTTTCGTTGTTGCTGTTGTTCTATATAGTTTGCAAGTAAAATTAATTCACCATGTAATTGGGATTCATTCCAATTCTATTTCTAAGCCAAATTGCATTTTTATATTAAACTACATTCCTATGGATTCAGTTGAGTGTGACTATAATAATTAATAAGGCCATGTAACTTCATAAATTAACTATAATTAGCACAGTGATTGGTAAGGCAAATCCCATCATAAAGGATTGAATTTAAGAGCCTGAAGACAGGGTAAGTGAGTGAGGAATATCTATCTATCTATCTATCTATCTATCTACCTATAAATATCTATAGATAGATAGATAGATATAGAGATATAGATATCTATATATTTATCTATATATATCAATAAAAATGTAAATGTTCATTTATTCAAAATCTTTAATCTCTGAAAGTTCTTCACCAATTGCTTCTAAATTTTGACACAATGTTGTATTCAAATACTCACGTGTTTTTATATGCCTACTATTATATAGATGTCACACCTGTGACAGATTTGCGTGGAAACATCAGACCATTTGGGAACACATTAATATTGCTCGCAGAAGATTTCAGGTAAACATTACCTGTAATTTCTTGATCGACACTAGAGGATGAAATAAATGCTTGCCTGAAATACTCTACTTTGTGGCAACACATAAAGACATTAAAATTAACTACAAATATGCATGTCCAGCTGCAAAACGATCGATCAGCTGAGATATTCTCACATCAATTGCTGGAAATTAGGAATGGAAAGGTGACAGTTGACCAGACCTCAGGACGAATTTCATTGCCTCATACCTTCTGCAATTTAATGACGTCAAAAGAAGAATTGGTTGAAAAGTATTTCCAAATATTCAAATCTATTATAAGAATCATGATTGGCTGAGTGAACAAGCTGTTCTTGTGGGCAAGAACAAAGACGTCTATGAACTTAACAATATTATTCAGTCTAACATTCAAAGCGAGGCAGTCACATACAAGTCCATCGGCACTGTTGTGAAAGTGGATGAAAAGGTTAATTATCCAACAGCATTTTTGAATTCACTCAATCTGCCAGGGATGCCACCGCACGTACTGCAATTGAAAATCAGTGTGCCAATTATCATGTTGTGAAATATCAACCAGCCAAAGCTTTGCAACAGCACATGGCTTGCAATAAAAAAATTAATGAGCAACGTCATGGAAGCAACAATCTTGACAGGATATTACAAAAGAAGATATCCTCATTCCTCACATTCCTATAATTCCAATGGATATGCCATTTCAATTTAAGAGATTACAATTCGATTGGCGTTTGCAATCACCATCAACAAAGCTCAGGACCAATCTTTAGAATTGTGCGGTTTAGATCTAGACATGGATTGCTTCTCACATGGACAATTATATGTTGTGTATTCTAGAGTCAGCAAACCAGACAATCTCTATATCAACACAGATGATAGAACAATAAAAAATATCATATACCCACAAGCATTGTGCAATTAAACATATTAGAAACGTGCGCTTTCTCTTTTCTTTCTTTTCCATTTAACCGGACTGAGCCACAGCATCACATGGCTGGAAACAGCATATATATATATACATATCTATCTATCTATCTATCTATCTATCTATCTATCTGTCGAGATATATATATATATATATATATATATATATATATATATATATATATGATGTTTTGTGGAAAGTGCTTGTTTAGGATGGTTAGCAATAAACCTAATAGAGGAAAAGATAGGGTACAGTAGAAAGTAAATGATTAATGATGCAAACAAGAGAAAAAATATTTCCGAATCTCTGAAGTACAGTAGGTTCTCAAATATTTATTAAAATAAAACTTAGATCATATCAGTAACAGTAACAGTAACAGAGCTAACATCAAAAGAAAGAATTGGAGAGCATATGGAGCTATTTCAGTGAGAAAGGACAACTCAAAAGAAGAGTGGCTGCTGCATGAGGATTGTAAAATGCTGATAAGAAAGAATCAGAAGTGCAAGGCTGCCTACCATTTTTCCTTACCTATTATTCCCTCCCATCTTTCTATTGCTTTAGTGTCCTTGTCGATGTTATAAAGATTCTTAAAGCCTGTGCTATAAATAATTCTGATTTCTTTGTAAAGTGATAACATGCTTAAACAATACTTCCTTATGATAGGAGCCAAGAAGCTGTACCTGTATCCAGAGTTCACCTTATCTACCAATATCAGGGAACATGTATATCTTGCAAAGATTAAACCAATAGATGAGATTTCTTACCTCCTTGCTAATTGATTTATGGGAAGCAGAAGTGAGCTGCTATGTTGGAATGTTAGCACGTTTCACGTGATGCCAGAGATCATTATTTCCCTTGCCAAATGAATTCAGTTGGCTCTGCTATGAGTCCTACCACATGGATGATAAACAGGTGGAAGTGCTATAAGAAATAATGATACACGGCAGCACATCAAAAGGCAGGTGTAGATGTCAAATGAAATGTCACTGAAGTCAGTGCTAACTAGACTAACTTAAGAGCTCCACGGTCTGGCACACGAAGAGAACAATACAATGAATAAAATCAACACACGTCTAAGAGTCTCTTTTCTGTGACACAGGGTCACTAAGAAAGCATAATACATTAATTAATAAATAGCGATACAAGGATAAACTCTTTGTTTCTCGTGCTCACAGTAGTATAAACCTATTGTGCCACCCTGTATTTATTCATCATTTAACAAATATTCACTGTGATTTGCTTTGAGCATAGAGCAAGACATAGAGAGACATGGTCCCTGCCCACGTAGAACTTAGAGTATCAGCGGGCAAACAGCCCTGAGATTTAATTCTAGCCCTGCCTCTATATGAGGTAAATTTTAGCAAGATACTAAAGCTCCTGGGGCCACAGGAGTGCTTTTTGTTTTGTTTTGTTGTTTTTTGACATATAAGTAGGGCTAAGAGTACTTATCCTATATGATTGTTGTGAGGATTTAATAAAATAAAATGCAGAATGTTCATTCCAGACTTGTCAAATAGGAGACATTCTCATTGCTTTCCTTCTCAAATGCAGTACCAGAAAATAATATGACAGGCACAGAATTACATGAGCACAAAGGAAACCAAATAAAACCTTGACTCTTCTTAATAACAACTGAGGTGACAAGACACATTCTTGACAACTTTATTTTTTATCAGGGATTGATATTTTGGAAAGAGAGTCTATTAAAACCTTAGGTAAATAAAGTTTTAAGGTAAAGAATGAATTTTTTCTTACATAGAATTAAGTTCAACTATTGAAATTCATGTATTAAAGATGTGTATCCACTATGCTGTAGCATAAAATTTAAATTCTTCATTAAATCATGGTATTCAGGTACAATGAATCCTATGTGCAACTTCCCCTGTTCTTAGGTGTTTTGTTGGTTTGTTTGTTTTTTCCATAATAGGTCTCATTTGCAAGAATAATGACTAAAATCATGTATTCTTAGGAACTGAGATGTTAAGGATTTCACATGGGAATAGGCTATGTTTTTGGCTTTTCTATAATGGCATAACATTAGTGCCCACGTTGCATATTACAACACTTATGTATGTGCCTGCCAGGGAAAAAGCCTTCCTAAGGAAGAGCTGTAGAAATTATCCTTGATCTGAATGGACATATTTCCTTTATCTTTTATTTCAGAATTTCTCTTCAATTCCATTTATGGAATTGCTAATATTTTACATTGATTATACTCAGGTAAATTGCAATACGAAGGCAGTCAATTTAAATGTATTAGGTAAGGTCAGAAGCTTAATCTGAAGAAAATAAAAGATACATTGCCTATATTTATTTTCCATCTGCTCAGAAACTGTTCAGATTGCCAACACACTGATGCATCATTTACTTATAATAATGCGTTAATCACAATAATGAGCAATCAATTTTCAGATGTTAAATGAGCACTTAGAGTAGGAAACCCTGTAATTTAGAAGGCCAGTTAATGAGAGCAAGGTGGAAAAATCACTTGATTAGGCAGTTGACTTTTTTAATACACATGTTTGTGTCTCCATAAATTTAGTCTGCTAAACAATTGAGCTTCTTTAATGCTGATTTTCCACAAATTAAAGAGAGCAGACTGATTTAAGAGGAAACTTCAAACACAACTACTTCACTGAGAACTTACTTTGTACATAATTGATATTTAGTATGTGTTGGATACAATGAATTGGTATGATTTCTGGGAAGTGGAGAATAAGAAATGGGTAACCTTAGTTGAATGGGTAGACTAAAAAATGTCAGCACAAAATTTATCAGGTTCATTTCACTGGAAATATTCTCAGCTACATATTGATAAGTTCTCAGATACATACTTCTGTGTCTGAAATGAAAAGTTCTGTTTTCTTTGGAAGTAACTTAGCCACCTGTCATAGGTAAAAAGTCTTTACTTTCATAGGTTCTTCCACATAATAGACTTTGATTGCTTACAAATTATAACCAAGTTTCTTGTCATATAGTCCATGCTCCAGAGTAGAAGTTGGCAAACTACAGACCACTAGTCAAATCCAGCCTGTCACCTGTTCACCTGTTTTTGCACAATCTGTGAGCTAAAATGGTTTCTGCCATTTATTTATTTATTTATAAACTATGTTTTTATTGATTCAGGTAGAGGAAGGAAGTGGGAGAGATGGAAACATTGATGAGAGAGAAATATGGAATGGCTGCCTCCCACACACTCCCTACTGGGGATCAGCCCTGCAACCCAGGCATGTTCCCTGACTGGGAATGGAACCATGACCTCCTGGTTCATGGGAGTACACTCAAGCAACTAAACCACAATGGCCAAGCGGTTTCTACCATTTTAAATGGTTACAATAAATCAAAACAATAAAATTTATGACACGTGATGATAATAAGTAATTCAAATGCCAGTGTTCATAAATGGAGTTTAATGGTACCACAGCCACATGTAATTATTTATATACTAGGGGCCCAGTGCACAAAAGTTTGTGCACTCGGAGGTCCCTCAGCTGGGCCTGTGCTCTCTCGCAGTCTGGGACCCCTCTGGGGATGTCCACCTGCTGGTGTGCCTGGTCAGCCTGGGTGAGGTGCTGATGGCTGTTTTCAGGCTTTCAGGCTGCCCACAGCTCCCATTGACCCAATGTCCCAGCAAGGCTGGCTGGAAGCAGGTTTATGGGGTTTATTGGTCTTCCATAATTGATACACTGTTTCTTTAAGCTGAGGCCTAGGCAGATAACGAAGCCTCCTGTTGACTTCAGCTCCGTGGCTTCTATAATTGAAATAATGTTGCCTTAGTAGGCTCTAGGCAGACAGTTTCCTCCATCGCTGGTGCAAGGGAAGCCTGCTGTTTGATTCAGCTCTGAGGCTTCTATAATTGAGACAATGTTGCAACAATGTTGCCTGGCGCTGGGAGAAGCCCAGCTGGCTGGCAGACACCTTACTCCTGGTGCAATAGAAGCCTCCTGCTTACTCCAGCTCTGTGACTGCCAGCCTCCATCTTGGCTGAGTTAATTTGCATACATCTGCTCTGATTGGCTGGTGGGCATGGCTTAGGCATCCCATAGAAATGGTCAATTTTAATATTACTCTTTTATTAGATTATATATCATCTATAGCTGCTTTTGTGCTACATTGGTAGAATTGAGTACAAAGATGGTTTGACTGGCAAAGCTGAAAATATTTACTACCTGATCCTTTGATAAAGAAGTTTGTCAACTACTAGGGTAGAAAGTAGAGTGTAGAATACAGGTGTCATGGGGCAGGGATAGAGTATAACACAGAAATCAAGTTCTATTCCTTATTCTGCCAAGTAGTTGAAATGGAGCAAAAAAAATTTTCAGCATCCCTGCTTAAGTAATTTAAAACTTTGAGTTAATCTTTAGGTTTATCTTTCATGCTTAATCTGATTCTGCTCCTAAAAGAGTAGTCTCAATTATGTATTTGTTAATGTTCAATATTTATTCATCTAAGACCCAGAATTCTTTTCAGTTCAACTAAAAATTATATACTGAATTATATTTGGGTATTGAACTTGGATATTTTGAACTCTGTATGGTTGTTCTTATATGTAGAAATAAATTGAGTCCCTGTTCTAAGTCATTATACTACTCTACTACTTACTATCCTCATGATAAAACATACTTCCTTAGGTTTCTCAGGCTTGAGTAACATAAGGCACTGTACACCTTCTCAACTAGCATGCCCAACATATAAAATAATCTCACTATGTTTAACATACTTACCATAATACTAATGATAACTATAACAATACTATTAATGAACAACACATATTTATTGAATACCATTTTGTCTCTGGCCTACTTTCAATACCTTTTATGTAATAATACATTCTTTCCTTACAAAAATCCCCTGATCTACATCTTATTTTATCTCCATTTCACTGATTTGGAAACAGAAGCAGAAAAGATTTCACAGCTGCAAGTCTGTTGAAACCCCTTTGTTTCCAAACATCAATTCAAGACTTCAGAAGCTACACTTGAAAAAACTTTGGAGGAATGTCATGATCACAGTGCAACCATTGAGGGCTTGCCAACATCCTTTAATCCCTTTACTTTAATGTTGTATCGGGAGGCTGTGATTAAATCAGGATGTCTTTGAGTTCATCTACTTAAAAAGTATTTTATTCCTGCTCTATAGGTGAAACCATCCAAACTTCATAGCAACTAAAAGCCTTAGTTCCTTATGACATTGAAAATGGAGAGGGTATCAGATGCACTCCTGTCCAGAGTTTTGAATGACTTATTAATGAGCCTTTGTTAGTGACTCAATTATATCACACTGCTGATGTGAATAATTTGACACTCTTTCCATATCTGAGTGAAGTGGGGAAATCTTGTGGAATATAATTCATTTGCATAATGCTCCCTCCAATATAAAATCTACATGGTTATGCAAGTACTACATATGTTGAGAAGTTACAGGCATTATGCATGCCTATTTAAGATTCAATTATTGGAATATCAATTTGTCTTCTGTTTTTCTGCCTGTAAGTATTCCTTTCAGCCTCCTTCCATTGAAGTCAACACAGGTAACTATGCATTTGGGTTTCCCTGATGCAGGGGAAAGCTATGAGACAGTGGTCAAAAATAGAAGATATTTAAATATATTTTGCCAGTTTTGTGACGGGACAGAGGTGAGCCCTTGAATTTAAAGAGAGTCAACTGGAATTCAGTGAGTCTGCGAAAGAGACCAAAGCACTGGGTCCCATTTTTCTATAGGAGCCCAGGGAGGTGGCAGTAGCACAGAGGAAAATGGTTTAACCCTAGGCAGACCCAGGTTCTCAAGCTCAGCAAAGATGTCTGACTATCAGCATGAAATAGGAGCAGCGCCCCCTATTGGATATCTTCTACCTGAACTGGCTCAGACAATGAGGTGATCAGTGGTAACTGATGGCAGAAAACTAGTGCCCTTCCTTCCATTTGTCAAGTACTACTTCGGTCTCATTAGTTTTGGGGAAATGTTAAGAAAGAAACAAATTCTCCAGTGATTTCCTGAGAATTAATTTTCTTCTGTTCTAGCAGTAAAGAGGTTTATATTTGGATTTAATTTGTTTTAAAGAAAATAAGTCTAACATTTCTTGCACACTTGAGATTGTGAACTACAATTTGTAGCCACTGCATAAATGCATACATGCAAAATAAATTCTCCTTCTGAATATTCCCAGCCATATGTCTGTATGTCATTCTCCCTCTGAGTCCCATAAAACTATGCTTAAGTGAAAGTGAAAAGGATTACCCAATCAACAAACACGGAAATTCTTCCTTTAATTTCTCAGCATGCTACATGAAAAATGGCACCTTAGCTCCATCTCTAAAGAGCAACAGCACATTGCATGACTGGTTTGGCTCAGTGGATAGAGCATCAGCTTGCAAACTCAAGGGTGCCAGGTTCGATTCCAGTAAAGGGCATGTACTTTAGTTGCAAGCATATCCCCAGTGGAGGGTGTGCAGGAGGCAGCTGATCGATGTTTCTCCCTCATCGATGTTTCTAACTCTCTATCCCTCTCCCTTACTCTCTGTAAAAAAATCAATAAAATATCTAATCTAATAAAAGAATAATATGCAAATTAACCACAACTCCAAGACACTTAAGCTATGCCAACCATCCAAGCCACGCCCACCAGCCAATCATAGTGTCTGTATGCAAATTAACCCAGCCAAGATGGCAGCCGGCAGGAACGGAGCTAAACAGGAGGCTTCTGTTTGGAGAAAACTGTCTGCCTCCACCAGTTGGGCCTCTGCTCAAGGCAACAAAGTTTCAATTATGGAAGATAAATAAACCCCAGAAACCTGATTCCAGCCAGCCTCGCTGGGACCTTGGGTCAATGGGAGCTGTGGGCAGCCTGAAAACGCCCTCAGCCCCTCACCCAGGCTGGCCAGGTACCCCAGTAGGGACCTGAACCCTGAAGGGACTGTGGGCAGCCTGAAAATGTCCCTCAGCCCCTCACCCAGGCTGGCCACACCCCCATGGGGTAAGGGTTCCCACTAGGGAGCTTGGCCAGCCTGCAAACAGCCAGCAGCCCCTCACCCAGGCTGGCCAGGCACGCTAGCATGTGGACATCCCCTGAGGGGTCCCAGACTGTGAGAGGGCACAGGCTAGGCTGAGGGATCCCCCACTGAGTGCACAAATTTTTGTGCACTGGGCCCCTTATCTACTGTTTATGACATTTCTTTAATAATACTTTATATTTTAGACTGGACTTAAAATAGTATTTTAGTTTCTCAACTTCACTTATTATTGAGATTTTGTTTAGTCTATAAATTACTTTTGTTTTACTTGGGGCCTCTGAATGTTCTGCAACAATATGTATGCATGCAGAGATCAGAAATTGCTGTTAATTTCTCCTCTCTAGGGATCTGCTAAAAATACAATAACGAATCTCAATTTTTACATAAATAACCATTATCTGAAGTGGCATTTGGGAAGTGCATTGTTTGGCCTAATCTTATTTTAGAGAAAATAGATTTTAGTCATGATTCAGATAAAACATGGTATTTAAAGACTATTAATAAATCCTCATTATCTAATCTAATAAAAGAGTAACATGCAAATTGACCATCACTTTGTTACACATAAGCCACACCCAACTAACCCACACCCACCAATCAGAGTGGCTGTATGCAAATTAACCC
Organism: Murina feae; assembly: GCA_004026665.1. Lineage (NCBI taxonomy): Eukaryota > Metazoa > Chordata > Mammalia > Chiroptera > Vespertilionidae > Murina > Murina feae. The sequence continues at coordinate 2,058 of PVJC01037539.1, read as the reverse complement.
AGCCAAGATGGCGGCCGGCAGCCACAGAGCTAAACAGGAGGCTTCTGTTGCACCAGCGATGGAGGAAACTGCCTGCCTAGGCTGGCTGGGCCTCTGCTCCAGGCAACAATGTTTTAATTATAGAAGCCATGGAGCTGAAGCAAACAGGAGGCTTCATTGCCTGCCTAGGTCTCTGCTCAAGGCAACGACGTTTCAATTATAGAAGATAAATAACCTTAGAAACCTGATTCCAGCCAGCCTCACTGGGACCTTGGGTCAGTGGGAGCAATGGACAGCCTGAAAATGACCCTCAGCCCCTCACCCAGGTTGGCCACACCCCTATGGGGTGAGGGACCCACAGAAGGGCTTGGCCAGCCTGCCAGCAGGTGGACATCCCCCGAGGGGTCCCAGACTGCGAGAGGGCACAGACCGGGCTGAGGAACCCTCTGCCCCCTGAGTACACAAATTTTTGTGCACTGGGCCCCTAGTTGTCTATAATCAGAAAGTTCAAATAAAGTAGGCTGAATTGCATGCAATATGTTGGTATTACAAAAAAAATTAATATGACTGATAATTTATTTCTTGTGAGTCATAGAGGAAGGCCTTCTGTAATAAGGAGAATTCTTAAGTTCCAGCAAGATCTGATGTGAGGGGTATTCCAAAGACCCTGATCTCTAAAAATATGTCCTAAGGATAGTGCAACAATGTTGAGAAAAACTTCATTATACAACAACTTTTTTAGCTTTCTAGCCTTGGATTATTTGTCCTTATTTTTTCAATTAAAATATTCTTAGGCATATGAAATAATCTAATTATTCATGCAACCATTGAAGGTAGCTTTTGTGGTTATCTCTGGGGCTGAAGAGATGGGATTATTAGGTGTCTGTCTCAGGTGGAAAAGCTTTCAAAGGTAACTGAGGACGAGGGGCCACTGGAGGAGAACAGGCAAATTTCATCCGCTCTTCAGTTCTCCTTAGGAGTTACTCTTATCTATAGGAGTGTAGGTGTTCAACTTATATTATTAACTTTCTTTAAAGTGGTTATTTCTTTGGAAAATACCTCGATGGTATTGAGCTCTGTGTATAATTAAAATTTGGTGATCTGGTTGTCAATATTTTCCCCCATCTCATAACCCAATGCTTAAGTATTTTATATTTGGTATTCCTCAATTCCTTAACTGAATATATTTCATCACAAAAAGGTTTTGTTCCATTCACAGAGATAAGAGAATATAGTGTTATAGCAGTCAAGAACAGATTTCCTTGGATAAAAAAGTGGCTCTTCTGCTTCCTAGGCTGTGTGATATTGGTAAATTATTTAATTTCTCTGTCTCTTCATCCAAAATTTAAAAAAAACAAATGAGGATGCCTACCTAACATGATTATTGGTAAGATTAGAGTGTGTGTTCCTGTGTGTGTGTGTGTGTGTGTGTGTGTGTGTGAATTAGGATATCACCTGGGCTAAAGAAGGATATCACACTTAGGGCTAAATAAGTATTGTTATTGTTTATCATTATTTACTCAAAAAATACTCATTAAGGACCTTTTGAATGCCGGGTATTATTCCGGCACCAAAGAGATAAACGCAAAAAACAAACAAACACAAAACAACAACAACAAAAAGACTATCTAAACTAATAAAAACAAAATATTAAAATTAACCGTTTCTCCAAGACAGGGTAAGCCACGCCCACCAGCCAATCAGAGCGGCTGTATGCAAATAAGCCCAGCCAACATGGCGGCCGCCACTCACGGACCTGAGTAAACAGCCCTTTCCATTGCGGCAGGAGCGAAAGTGAAGCTGTGCCCCTCAGCTCAGCTCTGATTAAACTGCCTCTAGCAGTTTTGAAACAATGTAACAATCATAGAATCCTCTGGAGTTGAAGGAAAGAGCAGCTCCGGCCTAACCAGTAAAAGTAACAATTGTTTCATTATAGACGCTGCGAGGTGAAGCAGAGGAGGCTTCCTTAGTTAGAAGGCCGCCTTAAAGGAACAGTGTATCAATTATAGAAGATAACCCCAGGCCTTCAAGGAACAGTATCAATTATAGGAGAAAAAACTCCAGAACCTGCGTCCAGCC